>JBCNYH010000002.1:10169613-10181263 GCA_039654325.1 Tandanus tandanus | reverse complement strand
GGATACGGGGGAGAGTGCATACACACATGTGTTTCTGCCGCTGTACACAGAGGAAGAGGTTGGTGTGTGTGTGTGTGTGTGTGTGTGTGTGTGTGTGTGTGTGTGTGTGTGTGTGTGTGTGTGTGTGAGTGATCAGTTTGTGCCTCAGAGTTGCAGAGCTACTGGGTCGTAAGAAACCCACAGGTGGATCAAGCAGCAGAAAAGTACATATCTCTATGATAGAGGTGGAAATGTGCTTTTGTGCTCTCTCGTTTGTTCCTGTCTTTCTCCTCCATCATATTTACTATATAACACAACTCTAGTGACTATTCTGGAAATGCAGCCCAATCACCTAATCACTACAGAAGGCACCTGGTCCTGGTCCTAGGAACACTGTCCTGGGAGTCTGGGTTGTGTTAGGGTTTGTAGCACTCTCGTGCAGTGCGTACTCACCTACACACTTTTTTTGAACACACGATGAAATCATATATGCTTTGGGCACAAAGCAATGAGTAGGTGTGCACACTGATACTGTGTTCAGTAATTGGCTTTGAAGTAGCAGCCTGGTATTTTTTAAATGCATTTCCCCTCTGAGCCAGCTAGAAACTGGTGAAAAGTGATCAGGGAGAATCATTTCACTTTGCAGCTTGGGTTTAAGTATCACCATGTCCAAAGGTATTTAAAGAGAATGCAACTCATGTTATCTAATAGGACCTGCTAAACCACATCTTTGACCGATGCATTTTAATATCTGTCTAAAGGGGTTTTTTTTTTGGTGGGATACTATAGGGATCTTTGTATGTATCAAAGCAAAATCCCATCTGGCAACACTTGACAGTCAACCTTATGTTCCCCTAAGCTCATTTGATGTATAAACTCCTAACAGTAGTTCTGTCTACCTCTTCAAACCTTTGCACCGATGCATCAATTCTAATCAAAATCTCTGTCAGAGGAACAATGCAGTACGGGCTTTAACACCATGAATGGGTCCAGTTCTACAGAATGGTGTCGTCAGGCAAAGGGTAACAAATGCTATACGATTGCATATTAATGTGTAAGCATGATGCTTTTGTCATTTTGTTGCCGACATCCAGGCCCCACTTGTTTTTCGGTCATGCATCTGTGAAATAAGACGCCCGTTTTGTGCTGTTAAAAACAGGAACAGACATAACAAGTCTCAGAGGATCTCAAAGTTAAATGAAATGTGTATATGTAATACATGTGTACAGTATACATACATATATATATATATATATATATTTGTTTTGGGTTTTTTTTTTTTTTTTTTTTTTAGAGTTTGCCTTTTTAGCAGCCAAAGGCATCCGACATGAGAAACTTCACTTCAAAACAGGAACTGTGAATATGAAACACAACAACATTCTCAGGCAATGTGACTTTTTACTGTCTTCACAAACAACTGCAAATAATCTGTAGTAAATGTTAAATGCAGCTCTTTGTCTAACAGCATGGATGTGGTGTTAAATTTTATAAGGAATACAATTTTAAAGCTACGAAAATTTTCTTATTACATTTTTTGGTTTTCTGTAAAAGCTAAAAAGTAAATTAATATACTCACAACTGCCAGAATGATGTATTATTATTATTATTATTATTATTATTATTATTATTATTATTATTATTATTATTATTATTATTATAAATGGAAATTATACATTTTTCCAGAAAGTAAGCTCTCTTTAATACATAATAAAATGTTTCTTAAGTTCAAAAGAAACTCAAATTCTTTTTTTCGCAAATAAACACAGTAACAATCAAGTGTTCTCTAAAAGAAACACCACTGGATAATGTAATGCTTAATCAACAAAGAATTAAAAGCTTCCATAATGGATTGTTACGTGGAAAGCTCTCTGATGGAAAACAGTTTGTAGGGTTCTACACAGGACTTTTCAGGGTTCCCTCAAAGTAACAGACTGAAGAATACTTTAGGTGGCTGGATGGAATGGTTTTTCTAAAAGTGTCCCAACATATACAAAGCCACAGCCTTACACCACCACCACAACCCTTTACATACTCTCTCCGTCTTGTCTCGTCTTTAGAAAAAGTAGAACTCAGTCGTCTGATCCACAGGAGCTCTGTATTATGATCTCGTTTAGCTAAGTCTGTTTTGATCCTTGAGCCTATGTAATGACTTATAGAAAAGTGGAAAAAAAATTAATATAAATGTGCAATTTAATGCATGAGATCAGTTATCTACACCTAAACCTTTACTCTCAGCTTAGACTCCTTTTCACACCCTTTGCACAATCAGATTAGTGAATAAGAGGTTATCAGTATGCGACATGGTTACAGTGGCGTCCATCACATGGCATGTTAACCTCAAACTCCTACAATTCAACAGTTGGTCCTGTCTTTAAATGTCCCTCTTGTAACTACTTATTCCTACTTTTAGATGTATTGTTACTAATGATTAATGTGTTTAGGATAAATAACTCAGTAGCAAGAGAAACATTAAGGGGGAAAAATGACTAAACATCCCAGGGGTAAAAATATTGGCACCACACTTCAGCAGTGCAATTAGCTTTAAAGATGTGGTGGTTCTTGACTCAACCAAAGTAATTACAATCTAATTTCTTTTCAGTCCGTTATGACATGATGGTGAATTGAATTTACCATTTAATTTAATTGAAAGTTGTGTTATATTGCACTTTTAAAAATGAACGAACGCTTACCATGTTCAGTCTAAGTATTTACAGATGCTTGTCATGTCATCACTGATTAACCTCTCACAGAAGCATTAAGGTAGAGTAATTCGCTTAACTTCAGACATTTGAGATCTTTATTTTGCCAAAAATGTTATTTCATTCAGTTCTGACTCAAATTGCTGCAATTACTAATAAAATAAATTCACCCCCTGGGAGGGGCAGTGGTGGCCCGGTGGTAGGGTACTGGCTTACTGATCCGAAGATCAGGGGTTCAAGCCCCACTTTCACCGAGTTGTCACTGTTGTCCCCCCCAGTGCAGCTAACTGGGTTATGAAAGGCCGGCCATGTCTCTCACTGTCTGTGGTGAGAAGCATATAAAAGAACCATTGCTGTCATTCGTAAAGAGTAGGCTGCATTGCTGTCAGCATGTTTCTGCCCTGCGATGGCCTGGCGAGCTGTCGAGGGTGTATTCTGCCCTCGCCCAGAGTCGGCTGAGATGGGCGACAGCCTCCCCGCTACTCTAATTAGGATTAAGCGGTTCAAAAAATGAACCATGAACACCCTATGGGATTTTAAAATTCGTTCTACTTCTGAGTCAGTTAAAATTCTTTTAAGTTCAGTTTAACAGTCTAAATTATAAACTACTTTTATTTTACAGTGCATCTTAAATATAGGAAAAACTTAAGGTGTGTGATCTGTTCACAGAGCAGCAGATAATTTGTTATATAAAAGCTTCACTTCTTGGCAAACCAAATATAATCTACTGTACGATGGCAACTTCGTGCTGGGTTGAATACTGTGTTGTGTGCAGCCCACAGAAATGGTTTTCCACAACTTATTTTTATGTTATTAACCAGAAAGGCATACAGTACATTCAGTAATTCAGTAGTTACTGATTAAGAAAATGAGGGAAAAGGTCAATATTATGTAGTTAAGAAGGTGAGGAATGGAAGTTTCAAAGTAATGATAACTCATGGAATTTTAAAAGGTGACAAAGGGCTGCAAAAAGGGTCTTATCTGCAAAATGAAGGTGTGATTACAGACGGCAGGTACATCTGATAGTCAACTGACCAGGATTTAGATCAAACAGATTAAACAGCTGGAAGCAGGTGCTGCCCTGTAGGAAGGGATCCCTGTAGCCACACTGGCTCTTTGCTGATAACACTGGACACTGACTTACTGCATCACTGTTTTCTTAGAGAATGATTTTCAGAAACTAATATGTACATTAAATAAGGGGATAATAAATATACAGTGGCTAAAACACAATGCACTACAGTTAATTGTTGTAGAATATCTTTATAAATTATTTAGGACAGAGGTTACCAAATTTGGTCCTGGAGGACCTCCCTGACCTCCACATTTTAATGCTTTCCCTGCACTATCACACCTGTTTCAAGTTATGAAGAGATAATTAGCTTAGTCACTTGCTCATTTGCTGAACTGCTTTATCATATTAGGGTCGCAGAGAGGCTGGAGCCGACACTGGGTGATCTCATCTGACACTGGGTGAAGGCGGGGTAGTCCCTGAGCAGCTCACCAGACCATCACAGGGCCAACACACACACACAACCATTTACACTCGCATCCTCACCTAGGGGCAATATGGAACAGGAGGTTAGCCTAATGTGCATGTCTTTGGACTGTGGGAGGAAACTGGAGTACCCGAAGAAAACCCACGCAAGCATTGTGGGAGCATGCAGAAACACCCAGCCTGGGATCTAAACCCAGGACCTTCTTGCTGTAAAGTGGATGTGCTAACCACAATGCCACCATGCCACCTCTGTTAATTAGCTAATGAGCTAAATCAGGTGTTTTGGGAACACCAAAAACACTAAAATGTTCAAGGCAGTGGGTCCTCCACGACCAGGGTTGGGAACCTCTGATGTAGAGGATCTCATAACCCTCTGTATAAGAATGTTTGCAGGTCATATCTGCATGTCATATCACTGTGAATTACTTGAGCAAGATAGCCTTTTAGTATGGGTTTACCTTTAAGAGGGATTATGTGAGCAGGAAAGAAAAGGTTTAAAAGGATGGATATTGTCTCTAATAGCTTATGGGAGGCTGGAATCTAATTAACAAGGATATAAAGGATATGCTCCCAAAGTCTAAAATGATCTGTTGCAATATTGACCTCAGTGCCTTGTACTTCCAGAAGCATTTGCTCTTCATCACTTTCTCCCCACTAAGCAATTCATCAAACATTCCACAGTTTTAGTTTTGTATTACTATTTCCCCCCAAGCTTTCGTAATGACTAACTTTACCTCATAGGCTGAAAAGAATAGAAGACTGAGCAGACCTCCTCCCTGTGAGAATGATTGAGTTTCTAGCAAACAATGGCAGCCTTATTTTTTTTCATGAAGAAATATCAGAATGGAGGCCAAGCAAATCACCTGGTTGCACAGACTTTTGACGTCCTGGAATAATTCATTTAATCTACTGCTGTGCACATGTGGCTACAGTATACTTTACCCCAGTCTGAGGTTTATGCACTCGAAGAGCAATGCTTTGTGTATCTTTCTCAGATTCCGGCCTGCTATAATATTCTTCCCTTCATTCTTGGTTTCATTTGAGCTCTTTTGCATGAACTGTCCTTAATATAAACACTCAAGTTTAAAATGGCATCAACAGAAATCAGCCACGATAGGCGATAGCTCCCTGACACAGATGCCTGTTTGTGTTGTCCTATTTGCATCTTACATCATCAATCATCTTCCATCTACTGTAGGAAAAGGTGAAATTTCCACCAATATATCTACTTCTAGCTTTCCCTTTTACACACAACAGCACTAAATGGCTGCAGATACCTTAGACATATATATGAAGCATCGCTTAGGGTCGCAGGTAGGCTGGAGCCCATCTAAGCCGACACTGGGCAGAGGCGAGATACACCCTGAACACCTTGCCAGACAATCACAGAGCAACACACACAGCCCAATTAACCTAATGTGCATGTCTTTGGACTGTGGGAGGAAACCGGAGTACCAAGAGGAAACCCTCACAAGTACGGGGTGAACACCGGGGACTCGAACCCAGCCCTTCTTGCTGAGAGGCGGACGTGCTAACCACTACACCACCATGCCGCCCATATATGTATACAGTATATTATAAATGTTTTTCGTGCGTGCAGGCCGTTTCAGTGAGGAAGTAAACCAGTGCAATTCACAGTGGAACAGAAATGTGTGAGGTGGAATTCAGGTCTTAATTCATGTCCAAAAGAAACACAGACTTATGGAAAAATGACACTCTATCCTCATCCAGGAGTGTTTGCTGTTCATGCTGATCCTGTGATTATACGTCAAATGTAATTACTCAGTGGGACTTTGCAGTGTAAAAATGAGCAGATGATTTACTCAGCTACACATATTAAATTTAATATTGTTTAAAAAAAAAAAGTAAATGAACAGAAGGTGTCATGTTACCTTATGTGTGGTATGGCGTGTTTAAGCAGTGTAAGCTTATAAAGTCCTCCGGTGCACACAGGTACAGAAACACTCACCTGTAATGAGTGAAGTGTAGTGTAAAATATCTGAACACCTAGAAAGCGCCACAGCTTTAGAGCGGCACACACTCCTAATGCCGGACTGTCATTACGAGTGTTTAATGGCAGCCTACACATCAACGCCCTTTATTTCTTTTCCCTTCCCAAGCCACAGAAGTTCCTTTTCTGTTCCTATTTTTAAGTACAAGTGATCTCAATTAAGGACCTCCACGAAGGATGAAGGCGGCAGACAGTCATGCCAATAAGAGCAAAAAGGAAATTGCCTTTGTAGCCGGCCCCCCTCCACCGACCACAGCAAGCCTCCATCTCAACTCTGATTTCCAGACGAGGCTGCCATGCCGCACGTTGCACTCATCCAAAACAGCCAGAGGAAGGCACTCGGCGTGCACCCTTTCCTTCTTTAGCCCTTAATGGAAAATCTCCTACCCTGCCTCATTTCTGCTCTATCACTTCTGCGCCATCTCTATCATCACTGCCATTTCTGCGTGGTTGCACTTAGCTGCCTACTCAGATCTTTTGCCTTATTTGATAGCTTGGCGAGTACAGTTTTAAGGCCACATTACTGTCTTCTGCAATGATGTCATCAGCCGTTCAATGACAAATAGTAATTATGGGCTTAGATTAAATCTAGGGATCTAGAGGAGTTGAGGAGGTCTTCCTGATTCGGTAAGAAGTATGTTTCTGTGAATGTGTCATTCCTCTCTCTCTTTCTATCTCTCCTTCCCTCTCACTCGAAAACACACACACACACACACACACACACACACACACACACACACACACACACACACACACACACACATTCTCTCCGCCCCTCTGTTCTGCTGTCTGCCAAGAATGGAAAGTAACTGTTTGAAACTGGAAGGTTTCGTGGCCCCATCAAAATGCTCCACACATAAAACCATAATTAAGTGTCTTTAAAAATGCACCACTGTGAAATGGAGCCTTGATCCAGGGGCTTAAGAGGATGGATTTTTCCTCGCAACCAACGAAAGAAGGCAGGACTAGAGAAAAACACACACATACACATTCATGGAGCATGTTACATAATACCGGGGCTTTATGAATCAAAATTGTAGTCATTTGGATATTGTTACCACCCCGGAGCTCAGTGTCTCCTTTTGTTTAAAGTTGCAGCCAACAACGGCTCCTTTGTCTTGTACCATTATTTTTAAATAGGTGTGTATCAGCAGGGGAAACGTGTAGAAATCATTTCAAAGAATAGCAGTCTGATGATTTTATCCTGAGTAAATCATACTGTCATCTCTGTGACAAGCTCCTGATGTCACTCCATCATCAGACCCACATCAGGTCCTGTTACAGTACATCCCTATAAGCTATGCATATCAAATCATCAAGGTTTGCATCTGATCAGTTCAGACATAAGGGGTGAAAGACGAAAAAAGATGATGAAGAGCAAAAAGTGAGCTTGTGCCCTCCATAAACTGAACAGCTTCGACCCTTTGCCTTTGTGGCACATCAGAGGCAGCTGTGTGGGCTGCTCTCGGCTCATTAGGACATCAAAAGACGAGCCCCAAAAGCAGTGGGCAGAGTCCCGGTCTCGAGGCACAGAGAATGATTGAAATTAAGTGTGTACACTCTACACCGATATTGCTGGCAGATGGCGCCCATACTGTACAGAAAAGTGGATTCAGATGTGACAAATGCTCTTTGATATCTCCTTGTATATGACTTAACACACAGCTTAGCTTAGGCATATCACCAGCCTCCCTGTTTCTGCTATAAACATTTTATTTGCACCATTGTCTTATTGATTGTCATTGCACTCTCTCTTTCTTTATTTTTTTGATAAATTAAAATTGCGGCTGAGTGATTATCAGCATGGCTGTCCAAGACACATTCACATAAAAACAACATTTTTTCCCCCATTGAACTTCTAGCCCAGAGCGACTAAACAGTAGAGAAAGCAAGACACAAGGCTGAGACCCCAGACTGTTTGTATAATTTAACTACAGATATGTTTAACAGTTTTACAACTTTAATTACAACTTTACTGATTTATCTGTCCATAAATTTGAAGTTAATATTTTAAAACACTGGCGGGACTGAGCCATATTTTCTGGTGTTCTGGGCAGAAAGTGAAGGAACGTAATTCAATAGGCTTTTTTCCTGTCATAATGATGTGCCATATGCACGTCTGTGTGTGCTTCCCGAGAGTTTTTCTATCCTTCCCACATCCTTATAGTGAAAGACATGCACTTTTATATAATGTCTCACACACACACACACACACACGCACACACACACACATACATACTGTAAACATCTACATATATACCTATAGAGTATTGTGTGTGTGTGTGTGTGTGTGTGTGTGTGTGTGTGTGTGTGTGTGTGTGTGTGTGTGTGTACTGTGGTAATGCCACCACTCTTTCTCTCCATTACTCACATTTGTGGTTGTAGATCTCATCCCCCTAAACCTGCATGTGGATCGAGGGTACCATCCTTCAGTAAAACTCTGAATATAAGTGCCACCAGTATTTACAGGGTGACCCAAAAAAAACCCCACTTTTCATTTAATACAGTTTTTATACATCATGTTTTAAAGATTACTTCCTCCAAATGATGGCAGTCATTATCTATACACTCTTGGAGGTGATTACTGAAGGCTGAAATGGCTCGACGGGTCCTGCTGAATAGAAACCTTAAGGGCTTCAAGGGTTTGGAGTACACTCGTGATTTATGTTAGCACCGCAGAAAAAAAAATCACAAGGGGTGAGGTCAGGGGAACGGGTCGTCCACCCAACATTGCCAACAATGTATTTAGTTTGAGTTGTTGTTAATTATCAGTTGTTATGACGTGTGAGTGAACACATTGTGAAATGGACAGTGCTGGAGCTATTAGTAGTATAGTGGGGCAGCCATGGCCTAATGGTTAGAGAAGCGGCATTGGGACCGAATGGTTGCTGGTTAGATTCCCGAACCAGCAGGAAAAATGCGTGGTAGTGAGCAGCACTTTCCCTTCATCCACATTCAATGCTGAAGTGCCCTTGAGCAAGGCACCTAACCCTCAACTGCTCTCCGGGCGCTGCAATGTGTGGCAGCCCACTGCTCCAAGTGTGAGTGTGTGCGCACTGTTTATGTGTGTGTGTGTGTGTGTGTGTGTGTGTGTGTGTGTGTGTGTGTGTGTGTGTGTGCTCACTCGTGATGGGTTGAATGCAGAAGTTTAAATTTCCCTTGCGGAATTAATACAGTATAAAATAAAATTTAAAAAAACAATGATGATGATATTAATATTATTATTATTATTATTATTATTATTATTATTATTATTATTATTATTATTAATAATAAGTGGAAGAAGTATGCCAGGGTGTTCAGATGAACATTACAGAGATTACTGATTGGTCCAGTGATATGAACATATTATATTATATTATATATTAGGTGTATAGTTTGATATAGCATCATGAGCTGGATATTCAACAAATGTGATCTTTAGTTTTAGATTCTCACTCCATATTTAACATTTCTTAGCTGAAATGTGTAGAAGATCTTTCAGTTTGTTTAATCTGACAGACATGAAAATAAATAACTTTAATGAGGGCAATTTATTAAGAAGCTGCTGTCTTTTAGTTTTATTACACTGAATATCAGCTGTGTGAGATATATGTTTTGAAACTGGTACCATAAAGTGTGACATTCACAATCCCCAAATTTCAAACTAGTCCAGATTTCCCTCTGTATTCACCATAAATTCATGAACCATTGTTACAAAGACAGTGAGGGAATTACTTCATGCACATAACTGCACTTGCATCAGTAACACAGGAATAAATCTGTATGGAACACGAAATTCATCTTCAAATTCATTCATATGTGGACACCAAATTCATCCCATTTTGTTTTTGGTGAATAAATGAATTACGGCTTGACTACATGTGAAATAAATCCACTTCAGGAGGAACTCAGTTGTACAGTGATTATTGGAACATGGAAGCTCAGCCCTCACAGGAGAAATGGGTCGGTAACTGGAGTGGACACCACTGGTTACGCATGGAACCGTAAATTGATGTGAGATTCTCAGTCCACAAAGTAAGAAAACTTTGGATATAAATTTTTATGCAAGATCTTTATTGCAAGCCCTACTGTTTGCACTTTGAGTTGATAGTTCAGTGATTACATGGCATCAAACTTAAGGAACAAAGAATTCACAGTTTTCGTCCACACATTGCAACCAATTTAAAAAAAAAAAAACATTTCATTTTCCCCCACGCTGGATGTATCCGAATTATTTTGCCTGTCATGTTGTATGTGTCCATGTGGTATGTTTTGGGAAAGGATTGCTCTTTTAATTCTTTATAGTTTTTGGAAATTATTAGGTCCAAAATGTCAATCATTAAATTTGACCCAGTTTTAGAGAATGCCCCATTTGGTATATTGAGCACATCAGGCTATAATAATCAGGCGGTAGAGAGAGAAAGAGAGAGAGAGAGAGAGAGAAAGAGAGAGGGGAACTTTTCCTAGTGTTCGACGTGACTCGTGATTATTTGGGAAGGTTTTTTTTAATCCAAGAAAACGGAGCCTGTGAGTGACGCCTCTGCACAAAGCGCCAGCTGAAGCTGGACTCGGACACTTCCGACACTCATTTCTCACCCTGACTTCACACTGTAACATCTGGCCATACCTCTGCACTTTCATTTGCGACAAGACGCGAGTTGTCGAAACGTCTCCGACTCCCTTCACCTCGAGTGTAACCGAGCGTGTTTTGTGATGCGCATTCCCGTAGATGCGAGCGCGACTCGGCGCTTCAGCCCCCCGTCCAGCAGCCTGCAGCCGCTCCCGGCCAAAATGAACGAGGTGAGCAGCAGCAGCGGCGGCGGCAGCAGCAGTGGAGGCAGCGCCGGGATTAACAGCATCAGCGGCGGAAATGTAGGAGGAGGAACCGGGCAGCACGACGCGAGACTGCGGTCGCTTGAGAACCGCTCCATGGCAGAAATCATCGCCGATCATCCCGCTGAGTTGGTGCGCACCGACAGCCCCAATTTCCTCTGTTCCGTGCTGCCCTCTCACTGGAGGTGCAACAAAACCCTGCCGGTCGCTTTCAAGGTAAACCCTCATTCTATATCTTTAAGCTTTTTGTTTCTGATTTTTTTTTAGATTGGTTAGATTTTTGGGGAAGATTATAAAATGCTTTGGGGATCTTTGTGTGTGTGTGTGTGTGTGTGTGTGTGTGTGTGTGTTTAAATATGCCCAAACTTTTTAATTTTCTCAAAATAGGTGAGTGTTTGGCAAGACAAATCGCTATCTAACAACAACAACAACAACAATAACTTTCCTGTTAGCCTAATAAACATTTCAGATCTTTATTATCTTAAACAGGCTATAGCTAAGTATTTGTAGCTATAAATATGTATCTGGTTATTTTTTAACCTAACCTACCTACCTACCTACCTACCTACCTATCCATCCATCCATCCATCCATCCATCTATCTATCTATCTATCTATCTATCTATCTATCTATCTATCTATCTATCTA
>JBCNYH010000002.1:10126613-10138663 GCA_039654325.1 Tandanus tandanus | reverse complement strand
GTGTGTGTGTGTGTGTGTGTGTGTGTGTGTGTGTGTGTGTGTGTGTGTGTGTGTGTGTGTTGCCCTGCGATGGTTTGATGAGCTGTTCAGAGTCAGCTCGGATGGGTTTCTAGTAAAGGATAAAGTGGTTTAGAAAATAAAATGAAATGAAATGAAATACCTTCATCGGTGGTTTTCTGTCCCTTGGCTGTTTCCTCTGAGTTCCCACCTCAGATTGGAAAACATTGGTGTTTTCTCTAGGACCAGGTAACAGGAACCCTGGCAGTGTTCAGAGAACCACAGTATGACTTACTCACCTTAGGACAACTGAGTAACCCTAGGGTTGACTGCAAGGTTGCTTGAATCACTCTGAATAAAGGCATCTGCCAGATGCCATAAAAGGTAAATGGCTGACCTCCATAGTCATGCTACTGGGATGGTCACTGTTAGACTTATAAAATTTGGAAAAGGTCAGGCCTGTTTTGATAGCTGCAGCACAGACTTTCTAGAACCGTACACATCTAAGTATTGCTTAAGAGGAAGAGATGCTCTTCATATACAACATATTTCATGGTAGAATACAAGCATTCAGCATGCTTGTAGGCCAATGTGCTGGTGTCTCTCACCCAATGGGCCAGCCTTTGTTTTGACAGGGAAGCATATGAGAAGTGACCTTAATACTGTATTTAATAAACAACAGATTTAATGAACAATTACTACTGTTGTGTAGTCCACTGTTGTGTAGTAGGACATACTTATGGATATATCAATCACTCTACAGTTTCCCTTTTAAGTATTGTTGTGAGATTAGCTGATTGACTCACAAAACTGAATGATATGACTGTAGACAAAAGCCATGGGTTCAACCAAGTTTACCCCACACCATCTGGCCATCCGTATACACAAGGATAATTGCTAAAGAATGTAGTTTCCATAGAGTTCTCTTGCCTTTTTAAGGCCAAAGTGATTGCTAGCTCAAAAGTTGTTTCCAGACAGATCAGTTCAGCATCCTGTGTGGGCTTATAAGAGAAGGATCTAAGGGATCATAAGGCCAAAAGTCAAAGGTCAAGTCCCAGGATGAGTTCTTCAAGAAGGATAGTGGACAAAGGTGACTCACTCCCTTCATAAAGGCTATAAGAAGTTTATGAGTGCTTGGTGAGACATCATTCATAGTGCTGTAGTGCTCAACAATGACTGGCACAAATAGTTTTAATGTAGATGGAGACCAAAGAATATTAATTTAGCCACCGGACAGTGCACTGAGCCAATATTATGGAATACACATCATCCATTTTATTCATGGACATACAAGACCCATGTGCTGGAACCTTTTACATTAAATAATTCTTCTAGTACTGTTGGGTCTTTCTCTTGGCTTGTACAACGTTGCTTGAATGCAGTGTTACAGATGTGCTATTTTGCAGGTACAGATGTGACATAGTCTAGGACTTCTTTATCTCTCAGTGAAATTGTACAAAATTCATTATGGGTAAAATATCTGAATTAACTTGCAATTGAATAAAGGAGCATGGCCTGTGTGCCCGGGTACTCTGGCTTCCTCCCACAGTCCAAAGACATGCACATTAGGCTAATTGACTGTTCCAAATCGCCCCTAGGTGTGAGTGTGGGTGTGAATGGTTGTGTATGTTAACCTGCGATTTTGATTTTGCGAGTTTGGACAGCTGTTCAGGGTGTACCATACCTTCACCCAGTGTTGGTTGGAATAGGCTTCAGCCTACCCATGTCTCTAGTAGGATTAAGCAGTTCAGCAAATGAGTGAGTTAGTGAGTGAGTGAATGATTGAGTGAGTGAGTAAATGAGTGAAAAAAATAAATAAATAAAGTTACCTGAGATGGACCAATACACATTTTGAGTAGTTTACCGTGTGTTATTCTATTAATTACTGGAAAGCTATAAAAGATAAAGTTGAATTTTGAAGAGTTACAACAAGCAAATGGCACCCATTTGGTGGAATGGCCCACTTATTATAGTACGCTAAACATTGTAATGCCAGATAAGCACAATAAATTTCTGCTATATGCTTCATAATAGCTTTATGTTAAACTTTTCTCAGTGTACTGTTGTGAAACAATACATAAAGCTACCACTATAAGTCTGCTGTATGAAAAAGTCTGCCCTTGTAAAAAAGAAATCTTTAGCATATCTTTTCTACCCATACATTCTAATATTTAGCACCAATCAGTTCATATGTTTTCATATGTTGTTCATCCTGACACAATACTGATACCTCTATTGAGTGTGATAAATTTTCTCTAGTTGCATTCTTGGTTCAATTTTTCTCACTAAAAGCCCACGATTTGCAAATATATAGAAGTAATAGTGGGGAAATCTACCTCTATGTTTTGCCTGTGTACATTTCAAATATGCAAATACTTTTGCATAGATGGTTACAAGGTTAAAATGTAGCATATCTCTATGTACAGAAATCTAAATATTTTTATGTTCTGAACTGTTTTTAACTGTTTAAAAATGAATTTAACATTAAAAACATTGCTGCAGGTGTACGGGATTTTGCTGGTGGTGAACACTGACTGAGCATTTAGAAAATTTGAAAGTATTAAAATTAAATGCAATTTTGTGTCAAAGTAATGCAAAAGTATGCACAATTTAGTTAACAGCGAGGGTGATCTACAGTAGTGTGCAGTGAAGATTATACACCACCACTTTTGTCTAAAAGGGCTCCTAATAAAAAGGAGTAAAAAATTACTTCTCTATCATTTTTTGGTGAAAATGTATTGAACAATGCTACTGTAGGCAATGAGAACCAAAAGATTATTCTGACAAGTGTACTGAGGTAAAAGCATGGATAATAAACAAAAACACTGAAAATACCAATTTTTCAGAAACATTGGTATTTTCAGTGTTTTTTTTTATTAGCAATACTTTTACCTCAGTATACTTGTCGGAATTATTATTTTTTTATTTGGTTGCATTGCATTTGATTGCCTTCAATAGCATTCTTCAATACATTTTCACCAAAAAAATAGAGAGAAGTAATTTTTTACCTCTTTTTACTAGGAGCCCTTTTAGACAAAAGTGGTGGTGTATAATCTTCACTGCACACTACTGTATGTTTTCAAAATAAAATGGATATAATACTGAGAAGGTATGCAAACAATTGTTAAATTGTTTGGGGGTAAAAAAAAAAAACCCTACACACTACCTTGTTACTTGTTGTGTCAGCTTTCCTCTATTTTGGAGTTTGCTGTTTAGAGTTCTGTATTGAACTCAAGTATGAATAATCTCGATTATTATCTCTTTATATATCCAAAATATCATTGTATGTTTTTTATAATACCCTTATCTTTACCATCATACTGAATATGAATGGTAAAACTATCTGAAATGTCCTTTTCCCTGTATACCATTATATCCATACCCTGTATCACACTTACATTCTCTTAATTGGGTTGTTGTCTCATGCTGTCAGCACCAGTGTAAAATGAGAAGATGGAACCAAATATAAAAACCTTTTACATCATATTAAACCATAATATCACACATTTTAACGCGCCACCACAATGATGTCAGATGGCTTGAAGCCAATTCAGTGATTAAGTTTGAGTGACCTCAGTTTGCCGTCTCAAACTGACAGTGCTGGCACAGACTGCATTACTGATTTGGTATTATTTAGTGTTTTGCAATGATTATTCACATATCTGCATTATCTGATAGAAGAAAGGTTTCAAAGCTGTGGTTGAACTCCTTCAGCTCAACTGCTCCATCTAGTGCATGAGTGACATTAATGCTCTTAGAAATAGTTGATAAGACTTTAAGAGATAAGAAACAGCCTGGTGCTTGCATGGCTTCAGATTAATCTTAAACTAATGAAAGTCGAAACTTTTTTTTATTATAAATGGTTGAGCATTTCAGAGGGAATCAGTTGAATAAAGAAAAAGAGATGCTTTTAATTAACTGATTTTTATGGCTGTCGTCCTCAATGTCATAGTCATTTGACTGTAAGCCTAAAATCTTCTGAGTGAATCCAAAATAGTTCCGGGCTTTTGACATTTCCATGCACAAAGTCTGATAGATTTTAAAACTATACGCTATTACATTTCACGCCAAACCCACTGCCCCATAATTACACTAATTGAGAAAATCTTCTAATATCAGGACCATGGAGAGCTACCAGTTAAACAATAACTTTCTTTGTTGAGCCCTCACACTGATGCCAGGAGTCTCAGGTTATTCACCATCTAAACTGCTCATGATTGAGTGTTTCAAGCACCAATACATTCGACAGGACAGAGCTCTGACTTGTGCCAAATATTCATGCAACACAGGCCTTTTCCATAGGTCTGGGCCAAGCAGTAAAATGTGAAATATTTGGACAGAAACTCCATCTTCAAATGTAGCCAGCCATAGTGGAGCATGGGCATGGTTCTCATCCAAAAAAAAAAATGGCCGTATAAACTGTTTGAAGGGGCCGAGTGTTAATTGAGGACTAATGAACTGGTAACACTAAACAGTGCTTTAAGGGGCCTTTTCTGATGACTGACATACAGGCTCGGTGACACCACGCCAGTTATTTCTGATCTTCTGTTTTGGAAAATGACAAGGTAATTGCAGCCATTGGGGTGTGCCAAAGTGTTTCACTGATGCCCATGTCTACTCTCCGTTTAGATTCCGGCTCTGTCTCCAAATATCCCAAATCATGTTATTATATTAATGACAGATTTTATAGTTTATGACTGGAAAATCAAACATTCTTGATTTCCTGGGGAGTGTGCAGGGATTTATAAAGCTGAATGATAAAGAAAATTTCCTTGACAGCTTTGCAGCTGGGATGGCTTCTGTGGGCAAGGTTGAGTGCAGAACCAACAGATTGTTCTCTTATGTGGAAAGATATACTGTCTGCTAGAAGACAGAGGAGAAGAACTCAACTGTCCTTACTCCTTTTTCAGGCACCAAGTCATGTCATTAAAGAATTCTAATCATACCAGACGTAATGCAAAAGGCTCTGTACCCACATCCTACCACAGCAGGAAGAATCCTTTCTGAAATATCAAACATTAAATGTCATTCATGGTGCACACTTCACCCCAGGTTAAATACTAAGCAAGAACATCACTTTTATATTCCTGGTTTGAATCAGTCACCTTTGTGGTTAAGTGATATACTAGCCCTCATGACTCTCTGAGCACGATATTCAAACACCATGTCTTTGATATGTATTCAGTGCAAATAAAGACTCTGTCTGTGCCATCTCAGCATCACTGATGTCCAGAGTGTGTATATTTTGCCAGAATTAAGTATTCTGTAGCCAGACGTTCCTCTGGTTAGATCGTCAACTTCATACTTAAGCCGCAGGCGTGCGCCCGTCATGGCACTAATCCCCATCAAGTTCCACCACAAGTCACTCACACTGCGGACTCTGAGGAACTAGGCCCATGCTGAGGAAGAACCCAATACTCTCATGCCATATGAAAAGCCGGATTTGGGTTTCTTTGACATGTCTTAATAAAAAATTATATCCTGTTTTATAGTGGAATTTTTTAGACTACGATTCCACAATATTTTGCAAAATTAAGGACCAAGAGTAGATAATAGAGAAACGTTTATGGAAGAATTGATTTATATTTTAAATTACCACCATGACAAGGGCAGGCGTCTAAGAAATGGTATGATCCATGAATTTAACAGATGGATGTTTGGATTTTATTCTGCCTTAAGTGGAAGAAATATTCACTGCAGAAAAATTGCAACCACCTTTCCTCAGTTGACCATTCTACTAATTACTTCCTGCTGGAGCCATAAAGGCTGACTTATAGGCCATATTATTAAAAGTAAACTTATATCAGATACATTACACCAGTATATTTGCACACTCCCCTTTAGTATTTTCTCTATATAAGATGAATTGATGGTGTATTGCTTTGCTCCTGTAGAGCTGAAGTTGTTCTCTCCTGGCTTGAAGAGACAGATTGGTCAGAACTACATTAATCTTAAGGCTGATTGTATATGCTGTTCTATAAAAAAGTAAATTAATGAAGAGTTGTGTGTTGCATTAACAATATTGATTGGTAAAATGAACACACATGTTCACTGACCTTTCGCATGGAACCAGCAGGCATATATAATGTCAGATCCTTGCTGTTGTATAATAGGGCCTAACGTAGGTTATATTACTTTACCTGAAACAGGCTAATACTACTAATAACATTACTACTGTCATGACATTAGTTACTATGTCGTTAGTTGAGAAATTTCAATTTAAAAACTTAACTCTTCCGAGTCTTTAGACACATGCATGCTCTGTCTAACGTGAAGATGAAGTTGAACTTCACATTTTCTAATTAGATCCCGGCGTTAGACCTATTGGAAAGTTCCATGTAAATGAAATGACTATCATAATATTACTTTACTTGAGTGCAATTTCTGTAAGCTCTCAAATGTCTAGTAATAATAACATGAACAATATATAGCTCAAGTGAAAGTAAAAAACTTACTAGGACCGAGCGTGCACTTGTGGACTGTGGACAGACAGACACACACACAATTTCCTGTGGAACGAAAATCGGAGCATCACAGTACCTTCTACGTTGCTCACGCAGAAGGTAATAAGCAGAATGGACTAACACATAGCACCTGATTAGCATTTCAAAATGTTTAACTGCACTAATCAGTCTGTGTTGGTAATGAAGCAGTTTGACCCAATCAAGCAGCCAAAAGTCAGTGTTAACACCCAGTGCCAGTGAATAATTAATCTACCATCAAACCTGAGTGATATTTTAATAAATGGTCTCCAGTTAGTCTGATGAAACCACCACTAAAAATATCAGCTGACAAGTATAGCATAAGGGGTAGCACGGTGGTATAGTGGTTAGCACATCCGCTTCTCAACAAGAAGGGTCTGGGTTCATGTCCCGTGCTCAGCAAGGACGTTTCTGTTTGGAGTTTGCATGTTCTCCCTGTGCTTGCATTGGTTTCCTCCTCCCACAGTCCAAAGACATGCACATTAGGCTGATTGGCTGCTCCAAATTCCCCCTAGATGTGAATCTGAATGGTTGTATGTGTGTATTTGCCCTGTGAAGAATTGGCGAGCCTCCCTGTGACCCTAATAGGATTAACCTGCTCAGCAAATGAATAAATGAAGTATAGCATAAAGAGCTAAAATTCAATTAAAACAATTCATTCATTAATTTATTTGCCGAACTGCTTAACCCTACTAGGGTTGTGATGAGGCTGGAGCCTATCTCAGCCGACTCTGGGCAAAGGTGTGGCACAAACTAAACAGCTTGTCAATCTGGGACAGCGGATAAGCCTAACGTGCATGCCTTTGGACTGTCGGGGGAAACTGGAGTACTCAGAGGAAACCCACGCAAGCACATGCAAACTCTACACAGACATGCTTACCACTACTCCACTGTGCCACCCTTCAGTTAAAACAAGACGATTCAATTCTATGATTGTATTTTAGAATATACAAAAGAAGAACAAAGGATGTCATATCCATGCAGTCATCTTGCATGTCAAATGTTCTTATACTGAATTATAAAATGCATATTTTTAAAAAATGAAAATGCATTCTCCACACTTTAAGTGATTTGGTTCCCTTTGATTGAACCACACAGACATGCTGGGCTATGTGTATATACCTCAAACTCTCAATTAATATAAACCAGAGGACAAGATATAATCAGTGTCTCTGGACTGTCTCTTCATATGCATGGAGCCGTAGTGTATCACTGGTATCTGTGTAAACAGATAAGAGTTACAGCCCAGGATGAGTACAGGACATGTTTGACATTAATGCCATACTGTATATTATCTTGCGAGGAGAATGTTGAACGTGAGTGCAGAGATCCAAGGCATAGAATGTTTAAGAACTAATTATGTTAAGCAGTGAGGCACAAGCCCTGGACATATTTTCTTACTTGTGTGGAAAAATATAGCTGGCTCCATTTATTTTTCTGCTCTGTTATTTCTGGATGGAGCTCGCTTCGGGTAAATAGTGCTGCTCCCTATTGTAAATCTGATGGGCGCAGATCTTTGGAGTGAGGCTCTTTTGAGGAAAATTTGAGATGGTTTGGACATTTTTTCCAGCCTAATGATAGAGTAGAGGAACAAGAGAGCTTTGATATATAGCCTGGAAGTCAGTGTATAAATCTGTTTAGGGTCATCGGTCTTTATCCTGATGATGAAAAGGATAGCTCAGTGCTTCTTTGTGTTTAAAAGACAATGAAATGCAGAACTTTGACACTGCTTAGCTCTACCTATTGTCTTTTCACCTTCACTCGGCAAATTGTTTCAGCTCAGATTTTATATTTCAACCACACACATTAAACCTCATCATTCAATTCCAGTATAAGTCCCATTTTCTTTAATATAATCCCTATATAATTATATTAATTAGCAAAAATAGTGCATAGGGAAAATGAAATAACGCAAGTTGAACTGTAAAAATATTATTTTATTCGTAGAGGTTCATACAGGATAGGCCTCTCTGGCGCCACACTCCCCTTTCATATCAAATGTTTGTCCAAGCCACACAAGAGCAGCGAGCTCCATGAGGACCTATCAAGTCTGTGGAGCTGTGTGCTATTTCAGCAAAGCTGAGAGTGGAGGCGAGTTGGAGAAAAGCCCAACTACGCTGCCTTACGTGATTTAACAGCATTACGGGATGTCACGAATCTCTGTTGTCTCACAACTCAAAATACAAATTGCAAATTAATCAGATATAATTTAGGTCAAGACTAAATCTTTAGGAAACATCAATCAGCTGACAAAAAGATAAGTAAAATGTTAACACAGTAAAATTTACTTCACCAAAGAAGCTCTAGGAAAACGAGAGGATGTCTTTCAAATGAAAATAAAATATATAGTATAAATGAAAGAGCTTTTAATATTTGAGCTGGGAGTGTACATATCTTAATGAACTGATTTAGAGGCATTCATGAAATATTTCAAAGCGGAAATTAAAACAAGAATTTAAAAAAAAATTATTATATTAAAGGTTTTGTTCCACTTCTACTTTGTCCCATTGCTTATTTGTTCTCTTTCTAAATAATCATTAAGACACAGCTTGAGGATTTCTATTAATTATTTCTATATAATATGTATAATGCATGGTGTATAGAATCTCCAGCCCTAAAAATCATCAACAAATTAGACACTAGAATAATTAATATATCGATTTTAGTGGTCAGCCTTAATGTATATGCATGTCATTGACAGATAATATTTTATTTACATAATAATGATGTAAATAATAGATGAAAACAAAGAAAACTTATGGAAAACTATTCATCTAACCTTGACAGATGGTTTAGACACAATCAATACAGGGACCTGAGACTTCCCTGGCCGGCACTGGATCATCATATTTCTTGATTTTGTGTTGCAGAACAGAATTCTGGCTAACCAGATGTGGTTTCATTGCAAGATCTGTTTTCAATGATACAAAACTAACTACTATAAAAACCAGTGCTTCTGACTGCACCTATAAAGTCTAAGTGCTCTTATATTAGTTGTGCCACATGCTTTATTTGGTCAGCCTTTTGGCTACAGCCTGGTAGACCAGTTCGATCTCAGTTTCTCCTGGACAGGTGTTGGTGAACTCCTCTCGTTCATAGGCGCTGTTCAGGTAGCGCCACACTCCTGTCATATCAGTAGGAATGTCGTAGTTACGATACTTCTTGGCAACAACCTGGAAGAAGCCAGAACAAGGGAAAGCAATCAGGTATCCAACCTCAGATTGCTCAGATCATTTCACATTGTTCGATTGTTAAACCTGTTGCACTATTAGCAGTTACAATGTCGTACTTGTGTACAGATCTGTGAGCAGCTAACCTTGACTATGTGGAGTTTTGGCAGGAGGTTGCAGTCTGCCAGGGTGAGTTCGTTGCCATCCAGGAACTTGCGGTTAGAGATATTCTCTTCCCCCATGCTATCTGCATCTATCTCTTCAGGCAAAGGGCTGTTCAGGTAGTCGTCCAGCTTCTTTAGGGCCCTTGTCACGTTTTTCTCCAGCCCTGCCACAATCCACATTACACGCTTAAATCATTGAAATTACTTAACTTATAAATATCGCTACAATTTTGACAAACTAGTGTCTATAATATACTACTGTACATTCATTCAGAAAATCAAGTGATCTGGTTTGACATGTCTACCTCCGTTGGCTTCTGGCCTTGAGTTTTTGATGTAAGCTGAGAACTTTGCAAATATGTCATTCCCTGCTGTGTTGGACTCCCTGTGCTTGGCTGCCAGTTTGGGGTATCTGAGGCACACAGAGAACAGAAATATAGCATTTTCCACTTCCTTTAGGCAAATACCAACTCTCTGTCATTTAATAATATCTCTGACAGATTTCAAAACATTAACTTAAAGCTCAGAAACAGACAGAAGACTTTATATTTTGCAGTTAACTTTAAATAAGTTATAAAGGCAACTTGTAGTGTGGTTCATATAGACTACAAGCAATTTCATGTCTTCTGGTCATATTTTTAAAAATACAGAAATATAGCATTTTCTATTTTGGATTCTTCTTTCTCTGCTTGTTAAATTAACAGTAAAACCATCTGAGAAACATTTTACTATCTGTCCATTATGATTTATTTTCATATTTTTCAACATTCTTATAGGCTTCAGTATCACCAGTTTGCCCGTTATCCAATACCTAAAAATGAATCTAAAAATCTAATATTTAAAAAAATGAAAATAGTTATAAAGTTTGATTTATCTGAAAACATTTAATATTCCTGAATAAAGTAACACTCAACACATCAAAAAGTATTTTAGTATTGTTCATGAGACACTTGTCCGTATTATTTTCAATATAACATATAGTTGTCAAACATTATCACTATCATTTCCACCATAGCAATGTCCTTTCCCTAATGCGTATCATTTCCATCACCAAAAAATACATTAAACACTTCATAACTTGTTAGAAGTTACTGACAATTAAACTTAATGCAATAATTAACAATTATTCTCTGAAGGTTGGATGGAAGGTGGATGTTGCTGAGTAGTCTACGTGATGGAACATCAAGGCTACTTTTCAATTCAGGAGCATCCACCAAGTCTGACGCTAATAAATGTTTAAATATGTATTTCAAGCATGAATATGCAGGTGAGCTCTGTGCACTCCCTGAGCAGAGCATAAGCACGTTGGGTAACGGTGTGTATTTCGACTCATTTAAAATTTTAAACTCATAGTAAAACAAACCAAAACAATATTTTACAGTTTGTTTTCCCCTTTTAAAACCTGATCCTGATGACAAGTGACAGTGAAAGGCCGTGAGTGTCCGTCATTTTGATAAAAAACATTATTCACTTGGAATAACGTCTATCAAATCCAAGATTGAGGACCAATCAGACTGTGTCGTTCCCATTTAGTATATACTATTTATACACGGTAATGGTGGCTAAGTGGTTAAGGCTCTGAGTTACTGATCTGAAGGTTGGGGTTTCAGTTCCCAGTACTGCCATGCTGCCACTGTTGGGCCCTTGAGCAAGGCCCTTAAAACTCAATTGTATTAAAAATAATAAATTTAAGTCTGACAAATGCTGCAAATGTATACTACTATTTATTTATTTCAAAACATTATCTACCTGAACCAAAAATATTTCATATTATTGTGGGTGAACATTATGTCATTGGGTTCTTTGTTGTAGAAAAGGTACTTTTTAATAGTAGTTCTGAAAGTTGTATATTATTATTATTGGGTGAAATATGTGATACATTCATATAATAGTTACATATTTAGATGATGTGGAAATAACATTTGCTTACTAAGAGTCAGAAAAAATGTCAAATAAAATGAGCAAATTATCTTCGCAATGGCACTGTGTCCTTTCTTGGACCTTAAAACTTGACATATTCGATAAACTTATTGTGATTTGAACTAATATTTTTCTACAAGTTCACAAGACCAAAAGCTCCTAGTTAAAGAAAACGCCATTACAAGCTGCATACCCAGAAATTAATTTCATGTTCAGTGATTCTTCCTATAGCATCAAGCCAATAATCACACACACACACACACACACACACACACACACACACACACACACACACACACACACACACACACACACAC
>JBCNYH010000002.1:10108182-10118591 GCA_039654325.1 Tandanus tandanus | reverse complement strand
ACATTTGAAAATCTCTTCATGCAGGGAAAGGGGGGTTGTGACGGGAACTCTAGCAAAACTATCACATAGACTTTAATGTTGGAAGAAAAGATCATTGTCAGGGTGGAAGCCATGAACCTCCCTCAAAACCCCCCCCCCCCCCCCTCTCCTTTTTTTCATGCCCCATTTTTCTCTTACCCTGACAAACAGTTCAAGCTCCGGCTCCCGGCTCCCTCCTTTTGACGCTCGATCAGTCATTGTACAGGCAGTTTATCTTGAGTGATCATAAGACTTGCTGCTTACATCTTCCCACTTTGTCCCAGCAGTCCTAGCAGTGCTACTGCTGTTCTACCATAAACCTCTATGTCCTTCACCAAGTATGATCAGCTTCTCTCTCACCCCACGAGGAATGCAAAGAGAACAAAGGTAAAAGGTGTGCAGCATCACCAGGGGAGGAGCTCTGGACCTGATTCACTCCATGTCATGCACCTGTGTCTAACAGGAGCTGGTAGAAAACAGAACTTCTGGAGCACATCCTGAGAGAGCAATATGATGCGTTCTAGCAGGTTTTAGTAGTGATTAGGTTCTGGAAACCTGAGACATCTCTTAAGTGGATGACAGATTACAAGAGATTCACAGATAAGACAGTTCAAAAGATTACTACTGAAAGAACAATACATTATATTTCCAGAAAGTTTTATGATATTATTAATGGAGTTCTAGGAATTCTCTAGGCCTCCAGATGTTCAGATTGACAGTAATGTGTTTTTTTGTTTGTTTGCTTTTTGTAAAAACGTATGGTAGCTTCTAACACATGGCCCAGAAACCTAGAGTACAGGAATTGGCTTCATCAATATTTAATACAACTGGGCACATGCACTCTGACGTGCAGCGATAGGTTATATTTGATCAGGCTTGGAAGCCCGGGGGAACAAGATTCCTGTTTAAATATTTGATGATTTAGCATTTGGTTTTAGCACCTGACTAGTCTTTCAGAGCTTTATGAAAAAGTTTTATAAGGTAGTGTAAATAAATTATTAAAAATACTTATAAAGCAATACTTGTCAGCATCCCAGTTTAAATTAATAAACTATTATTTCTAACTTCTTTAAAATATACCACTTTAAACGCCAACACACTTTGAACAAACTGTATATCAGGTTACAAGCAAACGGTATACCCGTGTCTGCAACTCCCATGATCCTCATCCAGCAACTTCATTACACGACCTCCAGTAGTTCCTATTCCAGTTCACAGTCACCCTAAAGATATAAATCCTCAGTTTGCACTCATGTTGCTTCTTTTAAATACCCTTAAATACCTTTCTGAGTATTACGTACCCCTTAGGGTTTGGTTTGGTGGATGTAGACTGCACTTGATGATTCAACCGGTTCAACCCAACAACATCTGGTTGAACAGCTGAACAAACAATGGTGAGTATGGTATGTATAAGTGAGTATTAGTATAAGTTATGGTCCAGCATTCAAACACCTCCTTTACTTTTTTAAAACACTATATAGCCAGGGGCATGGTGGCATAGTGGTTAGCACTCTCAGCTCACAACAAGAAGGTCTTGAGTTTCAGCCCCATGCCCGGTGTCTCTGCGTGAAGTTTGCTGGTTTCCTCTGGTGATCTAGTTTTCTCCCACAGCCCAAAGACATCCATATTAGGCTCATTGGCTATTTCCAGATTTCCCCTAGTTTGAATAAACCAGCAATGCAACTGTTTCAACACCGATGCATGCCAGTAAATGAAGAGGATTGGCGAAAGATCTGGCAGCCTACCCTGTAAAAATCCTTCCCAAGGAAACTCTAAGGCAATACAGTCACCAAGGGTCAGATTCAACATATTGTGCAAATCACTCATTGAACTGGTAGTGGCCAAAGCTTGTAAACGCCTGACCATCACACTTATATATGGATCTTTACCAAACGTGAATATCTTTGTATGCTGCAGCATTGCCTTAACGTATATTACCTTAATATGAACTAAGAGTGCGGGGCAGTGGGGGCCTGGTGGCAGGGTGCCGGATTACTGATCCCAAGGTCGGGAGTTCAAGCCCCACTATCATGGGGTTGTCACTGCTGTCCCCCCAGTGCAGCTAACTGGGTTATCAAAGGCCAGCCATGTCTCTCACTGTCTGTGGAGAGAGGCATGTAAAAGAACCATTGCTGACTTTTGTAAAGGAGTAGGCTCCATTGCCGTCAGCGTGTTTCTGCCCTGCGATGGCCTGGCGAGCTGTCTAGGGTGTACTCTGCCCTCGCCCAGAGTTGGCTGAGATGGGCGCCATCCTCCTTGCGACCCTAATTAGGATTAATCAGTTCAGAAAATGAAGATGAAATGAACTAAGAGTTCCAGCATGGCAATGCTCCTGTCTACAAAGAAAGGTCTATGAAGACATGGTTTGCTAAGAGTGGTGTGGGCAAATGCAAGTGTCCTACATAGAGCCCTGACCTCAACCCCACTGAACACCTTTCAGATGAAGTGGAACAATGATTGCACCCCAAGCCCAAAATCAGTGCCTGATCTCTCATAGGGTGAATGAGCATAAATTGCTACAGCCATACTTCAAAATCTAATAGAAACAAAAGAGCCTATTTGGTCAACAAAAGAGCCTGTATATGGAATGGGATGTTCAAGAAGCACTTATGGGTGTGATTGGTCAGGCGGCCACAAACTTTTGGCCATATAATGTATCAGTACTGGGGCTGAAAAAAACTTAATTTATGCCAATAGTTCATTTCAGTAGTCCTGAGCATCCACTAAAAGCCTGCAGTCATGTACAGGCTTTTATTGAATAATCAGTGAGTGAGTGGTCATAACCCAGATAGCAAATAATTTACGATGCTGTGGATTTTGTGAATTATACTTCCTCTCAAAGTCTGTTACATACTATAAAGACAGGATACTCAGATCCTTATTCCTGGTTTTGGTTAACACAATGTTGATATTTGTTATTTTTAGTACTGTAGAATGTACAGGATGAATAGCTTTCACTACAGGAATAATTATAATGACATTACACTGTGAATTTTAATCAGTAAAATTCCACACATAATGAATTTGATCTTTGGTACTGGCAATATCCAGAATTTCCTGGTAAACAGTTGGCTAGTCCTATTAATGTACTGTCACTGTACTGATAATGTGAATTGGAAAAACAGCTTAAAGTAATGTTATCCCTTGTGGAAAAGTCTGGATAGATCAAATGCGAGTTTCAATGTCCCCGAAGTGCAACAACATCCACTGAGTCTTAAGTAAATAATTATTAATTTTAGTATATAGTGCATGGAAACATCAGCGCAAAAAAGCACACTAGCACACTTTTTAGGGTTTATTTTTCTTTTTTTAATCCTGTCAGATACGGCCGAGCTCCCAGCGCAGGCAGGTGCTAACCGAAACATTTGTATAACAGTGCTTCATTAAACCTCTTTTAGAGTTTTGGTAGTACTACTAATGAAAAGCAACCTAAAATTAAATGATTATATTTTATAGTTTATTCATTAATTTTCTTAACCGTTGCGGCGCCCATCTCAGCCGACTCTGGGCGAGGGCAGAGTACACCCTGGACAGCTCGCCAGGCCATCGCAGGGCAGAAACACGCTGACGGCTATGCGGCCTACTCTTGACGAAAAATCAGCAATGGTTCTTTTATATGCCTCTCACCATAGACAGTGAGAAAGAAAAGGTTTATAAGATGGTATGGTTTGGATACAGTAGCACTGAGAGACATGGCCTGCACTTGATAACCCAGTTAGCCGCACTGGGGGGACAGCAATGACAACCCGTTGATAGTGGGGCTTGATCCCCCGACCTTGGGATCAGTAATCCAGCACCCTACCACCAGGCCACCACTGACTACTTAACTACTTTATAGTTACGTATTTTAACCATGACAGAGACTGGTCAGGTGAGCTCTGCATTTTGAGTCGAGTTATTAGCACTATGGTATGTTTTAAGCACTACTCAGAGTTAGTAAATACTACACAGACACATAAGAAAACCAGATCTCTGTCATGCCAATCACCTGCATGTCCTCCCTCACCACATTAATAAATTATCTCAACATTCTTCTACCAATATACCCTTCATCCCTTCTCTGCACATGCCCAGACAAATTTCGCCTCCTGTCTTTCTGTCAGCGCTACTGTATCCAAACCATACCATCTTATAAACCTTTTCTTTCACTCCTGCAGATACTCTTCTATGACACATTACTCCAACCACGCATTCCACCCTGTCTGCACCCTCTTCTTCACTTCTCCACCACACTCTCCTTTATCTTGGTTAATTGACCCCAAGTATTTAAATTCATTTAAATTTGTTTTTAAACTACATTTTAAGCTTATTTCAGATATGCAAATTAGTAGCAAGAGGGACTAGACTTGTTGACTTTGGAGGAATAAGGAATTTCCATCGATACTGCTGACATCGAATTCTAATTGTTTGCTTTCTTCTTATTACATTTTTCTTCCCACTATGAAGATAGCTTGAGCCAATAAGGTTAAGGTCCTTGTCCTACAGTGGCAGCCTGGCAGTGCTGGTGCTCAAATCCCCAACCTGCCGATCAGTAACCCAGAGCCTTATCCCACTGCTGCACTTAATGGCTTTCTGTTTCCCATAAATTATTGTTTAGTACATGCAGTGCTGCCTCCTAGAGTACAATTCATGCGGGCCATACCCACCATGTGGCCACCCATGAACAACACCATGTTTTGCTCACAGATACAGTACAGGGTTGCAGAATTTTTAACCAGCTATTACCCATCCTGCTGTCATGCACTTAAACTGTATATATTTTTGACTGCTGGTGAAATAGTATGTATTATGTATCACAACAAGGCATAAAAACCATCATGTGTACTGGCATTTAGTAGCCACAGTTGCTTACTCCGATTTTTTAGAGAATTAATAAAGTTTGTGGGTGGCATAGTGACATAGTGGTTAGCACATCCGCCTCACAGCAAGAAGGTCCTGAGTCCGAGTCCCGGGCTTGGGTGTTTCTGTGTGGAGTTTGCATGTTCCCACCATGCATGCATGGGTTACCCAAGTACCCCGGTTTTCTCCTGAAGTCCAAAAACATATGCATTAGGATAATTGGCTGTTTCAAATTGCCTGTAGGTGTGCGAGTGAATGATTGTGTGTGTATGTGTGTGTTAGCCCTGCAATGGTCTGGTGAGCTGTTCATGGTGTACACTGCCTTCGCCCACTGTCGGATGAGTGTATAGTAATTAATTGGTTAAAGCTAATTTAGATTTTTAAAAAGGGGTTTAAAGATCGCACTGGAGCAGAGGATTGGGATTGCTTTCGTGCTCTCTTACCTACAACATGGCATCTTAAAAAAATTAAAAAATACACTGGCTGTTAGCTCTATATAAATCGATGTAAACTCTATATAATAAAATAAGTTTTAAATAGAATAAGAAGTTCCTTTATCATAAGCAAAATGGTATGTAATATTAAACAAACTAAGCCTATGAAATCAAAATGTTCTCTTCTCCTGCAGCAAAAGAATGGAGTTAAGCACAATAATGCACATGCAGCAGAAGTGACCAGTAGCTCTTACAAGACACTTTGCCATGTGGCATTGCACTAGCGACATTAGGACTTGTGTTATACATGTTTTGTGACACTGGAAGGTACGCATTTTTGATTGGCAGTGAAAACCCTTAAAATGCTTCAGCATACCTATGGCAATGAAGGAATGAGCCAGGCAATGCATTTTTTACATTTACAGCATTTGGCAGACACCAAAGATCCAGAGTGACTTACATTTGTCTTTTGTACACAATTGAGCAATTGAGGGTTATGTGCCATTCTCAAGGGCCAAACAGTGGCAGCTTGGTGGTACTGGGGCTTGAACCGCCAACCAATAGATCAGTAACCCAGAGCTTTAACCACTGAGCCACCACTGCCTCGTTTTGAGTGTCATTTATGATACACAAAGAGGGGAGAATACTTTTTAAAATCATTAAGTGCTGGATTAAGTTAGCAAAATGAAATATATGTGAAATATCAGATGCTGAATCACAAACAAAATAACAGATTGTTGTTATATATATCTATAAACAAAGATTTTAGTAGTGAAGCAAGCTTTTTTTCTCCAAAAAAAAAAAAAAATATATATATATATATATATATATATATATCTCTCTCTCTCTGATTGTTGTCTCAACTTGAGCTGATAAATTTTTACAGATACAATGCAACCTTTGCTTATGACTTATTTGGTGGGAGGCACTAAGAACACGTCGACTTCCATGTCCTGTTTCTGAATGAAACTACACATAACTACTCTCTTTAATAGTTTTGCTGTAGTTACTGATTCATTCAGAGTAGTTACTGAACAATATGAATTACCACCAATAACTCAATAAGAGATTAAGAGACAAGTGAAAATGAAAATACACTCCATATGCTGAAACCCAAATTTAATTCAGAATGAAACCTTTGTATTGTACTCCAAATCATTCACAAATGTGCCAGATCACTCTCTGTTGATTAACTTGAGAAAGCTGTACCACTAACAACCTTTAAACTTTTTAAAAGAGATATGCCTGCATGACTGAAACCCTCAGCATGGCAATTGTGGCAGTCAGCAAAGATTGAGATTTGAGATAGTAAAACAGGGCCATGTGCATTTCTAAACAGATGGCTAAGAAAAACAGCCAGGTTAAACATAGCTACATAGTTTGAACTTTAAAACCACCTGACTCATCTGCGGGTAGGCAGCCCCATACACAGTAAACTGCAATGCAATGCACTGTGTTCTGACACCCTTCAATCATAGGCAGCATTACCTGTTTCAGCAGTTTCTACAGTAGCTCTGTTGTGGGATCAGACCAGAAATACTAGCCTTCACTCCCCAAGTGCATTAATCAGAATTGGGCACCCACGACACTCTTGCCGCTCCATTGGTTGTCCTTGCTTGGACTACCTCTACAAGGTGCTTACCACTGCATATTAGCAACACACCGCAGGACCTGCTTTTTTGCAGATAACTTGACCCCGCTACTTCGCCATTATAATGTGGCCCTTGTCAAAGTCACTCAGATCCTTATGCTTGCTCATTTTTTCCAACACATCAACTTTGAGAACTGACTGTTCACCTCCTGCCTAAGACATCCCACTCCTTGGCAGGTGCCCCAGTAATAAGATAATCAATGTTATTTACATCAATGTCAGTGCTCATAATGTTTTTAATGCTAACGATTTCACACAGTTGCTTTTAATGTTTGTGATATGAAACAGTACCACCTTCATTATCACTCTTCAAGTCTTTTTAGTATGCTATATAAACATAATAATAGAGTAGATAAGCAACAGTAAGATAAGAAAACAGGATTGTTTTACCCTTTGGTTATTTAAGCCTTACATTAATGTTTTAAAAGAGTATTATACTAATAAGTGGGCAATTGGACTTGCATCACAATATACATCCCCATTTGAACTTGTTGATGACAAGTCTTCGCCCAGAGTTGGGTGAGATAGACTCCGGCCTTCCTGTGATTCTAATAGGATAAAGCGGTTCAGTACAAGTACATAAGTCATTTATTGCAATGTGTAAAGAGGGAAAAGGGTACATCTATACAAGCATCTTTAAGATTGTTCAGTAATACAATCCATTTATTCATTCATTCATTTTCTAAACCGCTTAATCCTAATTAGGGTCACAGGGAGGCTGGCGCCCATTTTAGCTGACTCTGGGCACAGGCGGGGTACACCCTGAACAGGCCATTGCAGTGCCAACACAAATACAACCATTCACACTCACACCTAGAGGCAATTTGGAACAGCCAATTACCCTACTGTGCATGTTTTTGGACTGTGGGAAGAAACCGAAGTACCCACAGGAAACCCACACAAGCACATGGAGAACATGTAAATTCCACACAGAAATGCCCAAGCCTTTGAATCGAACCCAGGACCTTCTTGCTGTGAAGTGGACATGCAAACCACTGCGCCATCGTGCCGCCATTACTAAAATCCTAAATTAGATAAGTGCTGTTAGTTAGTTGTTTTCCTGATTGCTAGCTTAATGAAGTAATCGAGCCTGGCTTGAAAGTGTTTCATTATTTATCATTTGAAGTTATATGACTGTGATACAATGTTCGCTAAATTCAAAAACACAATATCTACAAAATAATGAGACTACTTGCAATCTGTTATTTTGTGACATGCCTGAAAACACACGCCCTGTGAAGAAAACTTCCGTGACAGCTTTTCTTTTATTACTGTGATCTATGATGATCATAAAATACCATAGTGATTCCAAGTGGTTGTAAACTCAGTCTTTGTTGGTTGTGTTTAAATCTATCCAATTCTTGGACATTGTTGTGCTAACTCATTCTTAATACTGCAAATACAAATTCTCTAGTGCAACTTCATCCAAACGACTTCAAACACGCACTCCACACTCGTCAATCAGTGTTGTTCAATCAGCAAAGTGACCCTTCTGCGTGCTGAGATTATAGTGCCCCTTGTATCAAAAAGTCAAGAGAACACATGGGCTCGTTTGCACACACACATACACACACACACACACACACACACACACACACACACACACACACACACACACACACACACAGTAGCCTTGTTTCCATGACTGTACAGTTACCTGGTGAATGATTAAACAGCACTGCGACGTCCTAATGAAACTATGACCAGAATTCTGACAGAGAAACATGAGAGATATTGAGCAATATTCGGCACAATGCCTAACACCCATCTCTGAGTTAAACACACACTGATACGCTGGACCAGTAATATCGAGTCCTTCTGAGCAAAACAAGCCTAAATCAGTGGCAGGAAACCCATAGATGGAAACAAAGTGCCTTCAGGAAAGTAGAGATTAATGATTGAGAAAGGTGACTGACTGGCTGGGATTCTTCTCGCTATTTCCATTGTCCTCTGGATGTGTCTTGTCTCCACTCAACATTCAATACTGATTAACTATAACTTGAAGCATCAAAGTCAAAACACATTCTTGTACACATGATTGTAATTCCTGTATAGAGATCATCATCAAATTAAGTATCTGAGAGAAAATAAGAAATGCTGTTCCTTTTTTTAAAAAATATCTGGACGTAATCATTAAATGGTACAAGTCCAACTGATTATCACTTTGATGCAGCCACACCTAGCCTACGTGACCTTTAGTCAACAAGTTAAGGCTTAAAGTCCTTATGGGTTGCAATAGCCTCTATTTCTAAATTATAATTTAAAAAACCCACTTTTTATATATGGTCAGATCACACTAGCATGCTAATACTTTAGTAAGTCTGTCTTTATGATTTGGTAATGTTCTGCTCTACAAAAGGACACTTAATATAATCTCTTATAGTAGTTAGTAGTTATAAATGGGGTTACAGTTGACCCCCATGGTATATTAAACAGCCAAAAGTCCATGATTTTTATTATTATTATTATTTATTTATTTTTTATTTTTTTGCACTGATGGAAATCATAATGTCGTATTATGGGGCATTTACTATTATAAGACATAACCAATATGAGACATTATAATTATTATTAGACAACTTAGACCTCATCTGTTTTATCAGTGGAAAATTTTCAGAAAGTTTATTTATTTGTTTTATTTTTTTTTAGAATTCTCATGAAATAAATATGTATTGGAGTGATACGGAGGTGCAGTGGTTAGCACTGTTGCCTCAGAGCAACAAGGTTCTGAGTTCAAACTTCACAGCCAACAAGGGCCTTTCTATGTGAAGTTTGCATGCTCACCCTGTGCCTGTGTGGGTTTCCTCTGGGAACTCTGGTTTCCTCCAATAGTCTAAATAGATTAACTGTCTACTCTAAATTGCCTGTAACGTGTGAATGGTTGTTTTTTTTGTGTAATATCTGCAATAGATTGACGACACATTTAGGGTGTACCCCGCCTCACACCCAAAGTAAGCTGGCTTTGGCTCCAGCTTCCCCAGCACCCTGATGAATAAATCTATACTGTAGAGGTCTTGAGAACCACTGTAATGGGTCATTGGAATAATTAAACATACAAAAGAGTCTACTGAGGAACCAAGACTTTTTCTGAGATAGTGTTATAGGGAATCTATCTCAGCCAACACTTCGCGAAGGCAGGGTACACCCTGAACAGCTTGCCAGACCACTGCAGGGAAAAGACACACACAACCATTCTTGCTCACACCTACAGTCAGTTTTGAGCAGCCAACTAGCCTGATGTGCATGTCTTTGGGCTGTAGGAGGAAACCGGAGTACGAAGAGGAAATCCACGCGAGCACATGAACTGCTCACAGAAATGCCCAAGGCCAGGACTCGAACCCAGTACCTTCTTGTGAGGCGGACGTGCTAACCACTACACCACCATGCTGCCTTGTATTTAAATTGATTATACTAATTTAATGTATGTCCCACCTTGACATAGAGTGCAATTTCAGGCTGATCGGGAT
>JBCNYH010000002.1:10081962-10093305 GCA_039654325.1 Tandanus tandanus | reverse complement strand
ATATATATATATATTGATATTGCAAAAATCTTCATGTAATATTTTTTTCAAAAACAGTTTTCTGTTGGTCAGACCACTCTGGTTCTCAGCCTTTAGTTTATGTATTTATAAGAAATGTAGTATAGAAACTATGCTAAACAGTAGCCAGTTACAACAGCTAAGCTAACTGACCTGAACTAGCCGTTAAGCTAATTATGATATGTAATTGGTGTAAATAAATACACATGTAGCAGTACAAAATTGCTTTGCATTTGCTTTTGTTTCCTGCTAGCTCAGCTGCATTACGATTAGATCAAGATTTTTTCTTTTAATCAGTTTGCATCCACTCATGGCATTGTTTCTCTCTCTGCAACCCTGCTGAATATCACTGGACTTTAAACTTTCATTTTGGTGTCCATTGGATTTATTTTTGTTAGTGCTTCTGTAGGTCAGACTGGCTACTGGGCTGTATGCATGATATCAGAAACGCAAACATGTTTTTGGCTTGAGGCTTAAAGCCTAGGTTATCACCCTCGGGTAGCCTTGAGATAGCATTGGCTCACCCTGGCATGATAATGGAACTGCATCATTTTGAGGTTGAAAATTAGTGTAAGAATGGGGTTCCACGGTCCTAAAATAAGAAAAAAGATCAGGAGGAATAGAGACAATGAATTAAATATACATAAATAAATAAATAAATAGGTAAAAGAAACAGGGGAAATGAACTGTAAGCTATACAGTTGTGGATATGATATGGTTTGAGGATGACTGTGATGAGAGAACATGTCTAAGACTATGCAGTGTGGCGGCTCCTCTGAAGGCTGATGGGGTGTGTAAGTGTTAATAGCCAGCTGTATGGAAAGAGGAGCTACTCAGCCCTCCCCTCTCTCACTACAATCTAAGGACAGGGTGCAGACATGAGCATCAGTCCGTGTTTGTGGATCGATGAGCAGCCAGCGTCCCCAAAAACGAAGCTCTTGCCTGCTTGGACACCATTCACATAATCAATGCTAACATGAAGGGCTCGCATTCGGTCAAGAGACATCGCATCACTATAGTAAGTTTTTTGGGGGAATTTTCTTTAACTGTCAAGAAACCAAGGACGAATGTCCAGGGATTTGGCCCAATGCCAGGTATGAAGTAGTAGATGGATTTAGTGCTTAAAATTTCAGCATAATGAGAATTCAAACTCTTGAGGGAGGGGATTATTACTGTAAAAGCATTTTAATAGACTGGAACATGGGGGGTATTGGGTTTGTAAATTAAATGATTCCTTTTATTTGAATTAGTTTGGATCTGAGTAAGAAATAGGACTGTATTGAAATGATGTATGTTATCTGAAAAGGCTATAGTAGGTGTTATTCAGTAATGAGCTTTCTGCTGTCCTAGATGGCTGCCTGTACCTTTTTTTGTATTCCTCTAATTTTGTCTACTCGAAATGAGGGCTGCACAGAAATAGTAGCCACTGGAGCATTCACTCTGGGACTTGCTGTGTACCTGTCTAAACATGTATAAATGCTTACACCGAGAATTAAACATTTCCAATATGTTTTTAAGTGGAATATTTTATCACACAGATCTAGAACCGTATAGGTAAAAAGTTCTCAGTATCAACACTGTGCTACCTTCAGTAATGACCTCTTGACAAGTCCTACTTGGACACGGGTTTATTTGACAGTCACCTCCAAATTTGAGATGAGCGCCAGGACTGTTCCTGTAGAAGTGGCATTAGTACCATTCAAAGAAATATCCTCACACTGCCAGTACAGATCACTTCTGTTCACATTGTTCTCTCACTTACTGAGAAAAGCCTGTGTAGACTGGGGGTTTGATGCAATCTGTAGATATTTCACGGCTTCCTAGACATGTCTGTGTCGGTTCATCTTCCTAATTAACACTTTCTTAAAAATGATCCTGGATACTTTTCTGCATGTGTAAGTTTTTTTCTTCAAGGTCAGAGAACAGCTTGTTTTAATCCGTTAGAGATGTGGAACGGATTAAAGTGTTCACTCGGTAGCCAACTAGACTGTATACGTATGTGCCTTCAGTTAGTGATTTGAACAGTTACACAGTGATGTATGTCTACGGATATTTGATATTTGTAATGTCAGTTTTAGAGTTCACGTTAGCACTAAATTCAAGATCATTTAGGATTTTTTGGGGGGGGGGGACTTTGGGCGGCATGGTGCATGTTGGCCCTGCGATAGTCTGGCGAACTGTTCAAGGTGTACCCCACCTCCACCCAGTGTCAGCTGAAATAGGCTCCAGCCTCCCCGCGACCCTAGTAGGAGAAAGCGGTTTGGGAAATAAGTGAGATGATGAGTGAGAGGAAGAGTCTTCCAGGAGAGTTTGTTCTGGCACGCAATCATTTTTAACACGTGTTTATAACAGTGCTCTTTTCTGATTGCTAAGATTTGCTATGCTCGAAGAATCTGTCGTTTCTATAGTAACGGTTAATTCTAATTAATTCTTAACGGTTAATGACTTGTATGGCAGATGTAATACATAATCTAACCCTAACAATAATATATATATATATAAAATCCAGCAGTTTCTCTTAGGTGTAAAAGGGTAACATGTTCTTCTGCTCTGAAAGGGGAAACAGAGTAATTCGCCTCATTAGGGCTGAAAAGTTACGTAGGCTCTTCATGATCAACCCGCTGGAACATTCATCCTGCAGGTGATGGTGGTGTTGAGAGCATCTGGCCAAACATATGGACTGCAGCTCTCCAGAAATATCTGATGGTAGCTTTTAACCTATACACACATACTTTCAGAATGGGCATTTTCACAGTCTCTTAGAGCCATCAGTCACAAAGGGGTCAAAAATAAAGGATTTTAATTTGCTAGTTTCTTTTAAGTAGTAATTTTCTTAAATGTTTAAGGTTATAAAAACTTTAAAAATTTTGTCTGTAATGTTATTTTCTTGTAAGTTATGGCCTTTGAAAGTATGCTTGTCCAAAACAATAAAAGTTCTTTAAAAACTATCAATACTATTTCTATATTCTATATAATACTGTCAATAGTAGTAAGAGTTCAGTTATTCTTGCTTAGAACTCAGCAACCCCATGCACCTGTAAAGATACACAAAACCCACACCGTACACCATCAACAAAAGTAAGAAAAGAAAATCAAAGCAATGCATTTTGCTAAAGAAAGCAACTAAGATTAGTAGATGCATGCACATGCAGGTTTTAGTAGTAATTAAAATAAATCATAAACATGCCCACATTCAAGTTGTAAATATCGCAAACACTGTGAGATGTCCAAATAATGTCCACTCCGACAAATTCTGGTGTATATCAGTAAGCTGTGATTGAAAATCCTGAAACACTTTAAATCACTTGAGTCTATTAGAAATAGTTTGAAAGTTGAACAACATAACCAGTGACTTTTGAGTAGAAATAAATCTATAAATTCAGGGAAGACAACAAAATATAGGACACCTAAAGTTTTGTAACAAAAGGGTACGGAGTGGACAAAGTTCGGAGTTTGACACACTTTTAGTGTGGGCTTGTATCCAAATCAGCAGCCTATAAGATTCTAAATGTATAGTTTACAAAATATGTAGCAAAAGGATATTTTTTCTGAGTCTTTATTGGTAGAAATAACTTTTGTGTTAATTTACTGATGGCATAAACCTAGATTTCGGAGTGGACACTTTTGGACGGACACATATTCACATGCTTGTGTAATCAACATTTCACAATCTGGTTCAGATATGTGTTGTTCTAAAGTTACATACCTAGATGTACTTTATAAAAAGTGCATCTGATTGAAAAAAGATAGAGAAGTCGGAGTGGACATTTTGGACGGACACTTCCTCGCCTGTATTCAGATCTGCCCTGTGCCGGACAAATCGGGGATATTGCCACCAATACATGATTTAGTTAACGACATATGCTTATCTAATTTTGAATGGAAAATTATTTCAGTTGGAATCCTGAGAATTTTTCAACTCAAATTTGTCCAAAATTTAACTTTCGTGTATATTTTCAAGACAAGCTGATACTTTTTGTTCATTATTTTTTTTATTTGAAGGTACCCCATACTATTGTGTATTTATTCATATATGGAATTTTCCATAATATGTGCAGATTTTGGGACAATAACCCTGATTTGATGTATCCCCAGTGCTCTAGAAGACTGTGAAAAGGCTCCTATTCCAGTCAAGTGTAACGACTAGCCTCACTCTCAGGGATGCGTGCAACATCTCCACAGTAATCCTTTTTACAAGCATTATTTACATGTTTCTTACCTCATCTTCATGGTTATTTTAAACTCCAGCTCGTCAGCTGTCTTTTACTGTAGTCATGTGGTTCTGGCAGCCTTCACCAGGTTTTACTCAGCTGTCTGCCTAAATGATTTCAGTTCTAATTTGGGTAACTCTTTCCTTAATGCTTTGACATTAGTGTTAACGGAGAGGCGGCGGTAGAGAAATCGTTGCTTGATCAATTTTGTACCGTGCATCGTTGTTTAGCGCATCATTAACGCATAAAAGCAGACTTTGGGGTATGATGTGTTTTCCATATTTCACATCTCACCGCGTTAATTATTTGATTATATATAAGGCAACGCGGGGTAACTTGGACACTCGGGTAACTTTGACATCCTTTTTTCTGTGTGTCTAAGTAATTGGTTTCAGTAGTATACTCTTATCCTTCCTGAAGATATGCAGGTGCTGCCATCTGGTCAGCATGGGAGGTAACAGGTGACTAGTCATGTGACTTTCCTTTATAAAGTCTAACCCATGAGGTGCTGCTTTTTGTCTGGTGAGTTTGTTAAAAAAAAACAAAACATATATTTCTAAATGGTGCTTACGTTTCACTTCATATTGTAAATATCTAACCTTGGAAGTATTAAATATTGATTTAATATGTACCTCCTGTTATTAATTATTAACTATAATCTTTTTTCATTTGTAGTTTTAGGGTAACATTGACAGCCTGTCAAAGTTACCTCGAGGCCATGTCAGTGTTACCCTAATACATTTGGTCTCGGTGAACAAGATGGACATGTACTATAATCTTCAAATATACATTATTTGCCTTTTTTTGGTAGATATTTTGAGTCCAGCTCAACATGAGAAAATACAATAAACTGTATTATATATATTTTAGGCTATAAAATGAGAGGAAATGTCAGTCCATAGTTACAAATGACAATCTTACTGGTTGTTTGTGGCTCACGGCATGAAGTTTATGGTGCTATAGTGTGCGTCTTTTTTTTTTTTTTTTTTTTTTGCTATTTCAGTGTAGAAATGGGATTTGTTTTCGATAAGCCTGGGAAAATGCTGTAAATTTTCATTGTGATAGGAGTAGCCAAGTCATATTTTAAATATCAGAATTTAAAAAGAAATACATTGGAACACAGTTGACCCAATTCAGTTTTTGCAGTCTTTATTGCAGTTGATTTATTTAAGAATTAATTAAACAAATTTTTTGGTTTTGGTGACGGTGCTGTCATGATTTTTACTATTGTTTGGACGATCGAGGTAAAGCTGGAGCAATTTATCAATAAGAGCCATTTCCAAATTTATCAAGCACAAATATTATGGCTGGAGTCGCTGTTTTTGTAAGACTCAACATAACCACTTGCCCGCTGACCCAAGGCCAGTCAATATTCAAGTTGGGGTTCCAAAAAAAAAAAAAACCCCCACAGGAGACCTGTTTGGGCCACCACATTTTCAGTGAGCTGGTGGCCCGACAGTATCCCGTATCTGATGCTATGCAAGTCCATACATTTCAGTAAGGCATGTAAGATAAGAATTTTATTTATAATTTTCTGCAGTACATTCTTACTCCAATGAGCACTTTCGGTATAACCATTTTAAGCAAATTGTATGTGTTAGAGCCCCATCGGCCATACTCGTTTCCGAACATATGCTGCGTTCATATGGAACCTGTGAAATCTTATTTCCCATTTCTCAAGTTGTTAAACATTCAAATGGTAGTGCTTCCCGTGATCACAACTTGTGAACTCGTATCGGCACGATAAACTGGCTTTTCACAAGTCGTAAAAACAAGTGATATTTATGGCAATGATATTTATGACAACTGGTCTCCAACTTCCTTTTTACATTAGTGCATGTATATGTGACTGGTGATTGGATGTGATGGCTTGTGAGGGGATCGGGAACCAGCTCATCTGTACAGCATCGGAAACTACAATCTGATTAGCCGAATGTAAAGTACTAAACATGGAAACCAATACCGATGCAAACATTTCAGCAATTGCAAACTGTAGCTTGTTGCCCAATCATGTCCACAATGTCCATCTGAAAGCAACAAAAACTACGTGGTTACGTTGCAGCTCACTTGCCGGTATGTCGTGATTACTGTGCATTTTGCATGCGTGGCATTCGAGGTGGCATTTATATTTATATCTGTGCAGACAAAACAATCCTCCTTAAATTACATATAAATTACTCAATAACTCGAGCGTGGTGCACGTTGCTGATCCCCAAACTAATTGTTACCAAAAAGTCTTGCAACAAATGTTCATTCATACATGTAAACAGTAAAAAAAAATAAAAAATCCTAATCCAAAATTTGATCCGGATCATCTCCAAAATCTAACGGAGTATTCCTTGTCCAAAGCCCCACCTCTGATAGAAATTGTATGAAAATTCACCCATAACTTTTTGTGTAGTTCTGCCAACAAACACACAACCTGTAGTTAAAACATAACCTCCTTGGTGCAAGCAAAAAAAAGAAATTTAGAAAATTAAAAATTGTAATCTCTCATTTTGAAAACTGTTTGGACCCTTTATTCAGTACCAAGTAGAAGCATCTCTGCCAGAAATTCCCATTTCAGGTCTTCTTTGAAGGAGACCCTTTGCATGAAATACTCACACAAAGTCTTGCAAGTTAATAAATACATGTGTTCCTATTAGCCTTTAAATATCAAGTACTGTATTTGGTGTAATGCAAACAAGTCAGAAGGTTCCACTGATGTCACACAAAAGACCAACAAGCTAAAAAAGCCGCCAAGGCACAAATGGAACAACAAGTCTCTGCTATGCATCAGCGTCACTCACTTCCTGGAGCTGAGCAGTTATATTTCACCCGTGACCACACAACACTGCAAAGGTTGCCTGTGTTCTTGTTGCTTAATATCCCGTCTCTCGGTTTCAACTCTTGAACGAGATTGTGAAACTCTCCCTGCTGTCGGCTCCATTCCAAAGACGGGTTTACCCAAACCTATGTGAAAGCAATTTTAAAAATTGCATTGGGCTCGTGTGCATACTCTGTGTGCAAAAATGTCTGGGTGTAAAGTCCTTAAGTCTCTACCAGCTTTGCACCGCTGCATTTTGAGTTTTCCTGTACGTTCTTCCTGGCTGACCTTTTCAGGAAGAGTCGGATTGAAGGGTGAGCATCTGTGAAGTTTTGATCTCTCCACAGACGGTGCTTTAAGGTTAAAGCTTGGACGATGGCTGTGCTGTTCAAGGACTTTTAGGAATTTGTGTGAAAGCCATTGTTGTCTTCTCTGTATGCTATTGAAAGATGGACCTTCTGCCCATGTGAGCAGAGGTTCCCAGCACTGGTCCTTGAGGTCCGTTTTCCTTGCACATTTTAGTCTTTTCCTTGTTCCCAACACACTTGATTTAACTAATGAGCACTTCATTACTAGAAGTGGGTGAAGATTGAACAGGGAAAACACTAAAATGTGCAGGGCAGGGGTCCTCCAGAATCACGGTTGAGAACCTCTACTTTAGAGTATATTTTTTTGAGGACCTCTCTGTTTTTAACTGCATTCATTCATCCCTCAGTTTTGACCAACTGCCTGTCACTGAGAAGCAATAGCATGATGCTGCCGCCACCATGCTTCTCTGTAGAAGTGATGGTAGTCAATTGATTTACCCAGAAAGTTTGAATTTATCACATCAGACCAAGGAATATTTTCCCTCATGCTATCAAAGTCCTGTAAGTGCCCTTCATGCAACTTTTACCCAGTAGTGCCATCTATCTGGCCGCTCTACCACCATGTCTTGATTGATGGAGTATTCCTGAAATGGTTGTCTTTCTGGGAGGCTCTGCCCTGTGTGCTGAGCTGAGGATGTCTTTTTTTTTTTTTTTTTAGCTGGCGCAATCTCTTGATGCCAATTTTGAAAATTGCCAGTGCCGATGATGCCTCTTGTCAGCACAGTCTAAAATTGTCAACATGGAGATTGCACTTTATCAGCTCTATCTAACTACAAAACAAAAGGAGACACCAGAAATATGGCCTGGGAGAACACGTGCCACTGCTCAGTTAGTGCTGCTCTCATCAAGTGAGTATTTTTGTGACTCTATTCTACTCCCAGTGACAACCTAGTTTGCTGCTGGAGTTAAACCCATAAAACAAGTTGCTCTTTTGCCATGCATAGCCTAGAGCACATGAATTTAATATGGTTACTGAGCAACCACACTTCGCTGATGGTGACAGACTGATGATGCTAAGTAGGATTCTGGTATGTACTTTATAATGGATTGTGACTCTCCTCATAGTATTGAATGTCTGGGTACATTTTTGTGGCATGTCCCATGTAATGAGCAGATCACTTAGTGCTCCACTAGGCAGCCAGACTCCCTGTCCCTCTGTCTATTTGTCACGATATCCCGCCAGTGTGTCACATGACCTACACACGCTGTGATGAGGGGCACTTGCACAAAAAAAATGCAAAAAAGAAAATTCCCATAGGGATGAATGAGAAATCGTGAGATTCAAGCTAGAGTGTGTTTTCACTCTGGGACGTCCCATCCGCAAAGCTTTACGCACTACTTCTAGTTTGGACGTTTTAGAAATTAGGAACCTTGCCATGATGATTCACATAAGATTTATCCACGATTCAACAAGTCAACAGGATCTTATCTACTCGCTCACTTATTTGCCGCTTGATCCCACTAGTGTCACAGGAAGGCTGGAGCGTATCTCAGCCAACACTGGGCAAAGGCGGGGTACACCCTGAACAGCTCGCCGGACCATTGGAGGACCAACACACACAACTGTTCACACTCACACCTAGGGGTAATCTGGATCAGATTTCACATCGCCTAATGTGCATGTCTTTCGACTGTAGGAGGAAACTGGAGTACCTGGAGAAAACCCACACAAGCAGTGGGAAAACATGCAAACACCAGACTGTGCCGGAGTGCCGTCCAAATCATATCCAAATAGTGCCTGACCTTTACTTCTGCATCCTTAGGCTTTATGTAACATTATCTGTTATTTGTAATGGTAATAGTCTAAGTGTTTCACTGTTTGTATCATGGTACAATTGTAGTTATCAGTTTATATAGACTTAAAAGTAAATTGATCATAGGGTATCTTGCTGTTTGAAACTTTTTTTTGTGTGCCTTTAAAGACATGATTTCGTTAACCCGGTTTAGCGTTTTCATGCAAGATAATCGTCTCTAAAAGCCACTAAGAGTGAACATGGTGAACAAGCAATAAAGAGGAAGTCATAACTGAAATCCAGGAAACAACATGGTGTTATTTGTTTAGTCAGTGTTATTTACATCCCATTCCACTGTCAAGGCTTTGAGGATTTCGATTTTGTCGAACACTTTTCCTGGATTTAAGGACATGGCTAATGATTTTTGTGAGCTTTGCATGGTAGTAGAGATTTTTTCAGTCACTTCGACAAGTCTAATCAACTGTAGGGTGGAGGAATAGATATACTATATTTTAGTTGTATAATGAGTTTCAGTTCTTCAATTTCAAAGCATGCGACAGAACGTTATTAATCCTCAGAGGGAATAATTGCTTTTTGTGGTTTGTGTTTTGATGGACTGGAATGAAACCTGCATTCATATAACAAAATCTTTTATGAAGAGTAAAATTGGTTCTGAAAACGTGAATTGTAGAACCTGTAAATGTGGAGCCATGTTATTTTCACTTCAGTTGCTGAACTTGGGGTTTGCTGAGGTCATCCTCAATATCTGAGTAGGAAGACTGAGGTGTGGACTGTTTTTACCTAATTGGAGGACAGACGTTCTTAGGAATTAAAGTTATGTATACTCATTTGCTTAACCAACAACTGCTCGCCAGACCATCGCATGGCAACCGCACACAACCATTCACACACACCTCTGAACCATCCAGTTAGCCTAATATGCATGTCTTTGGACTGTGGAAGGAAACCGGAGTACCTGGAGGAAACCCACACAAGCACAGGGAGAACATGCACACACAGAAACACCCGATCCTGGGAAACAAACCCAGGACTGTGTGCCTGTGAGGAGGACGTGCTGACCACTACGCCACCGTGCCGCCAAGTTTTCTTTGGGTATACCTAGATGAAAGTCATACACTTTCAAAGTAAGACTTTTAATCGAATACAGTTAAACTTGCGTAAGCCAAATGAATTACTTTGCATTCCACTGCTGCATCTGTCTCCTGGTCACATTTTTGTCAAACATGTCACATCCTGTCTGGATATCGTTTACTCTCGAGGCAACAGATTCCTGTGTAAAATAGTCCTAATCTGGTCTTGTAGGATTTTTTTTTTTACATTTCTTTTGCATTTGGGTCACATTATGTGTGTGTATTGATTTCCAACTGCAAGTGTGTCACCTTTAGAAAATCCTTTAACTCTGTTTTATGTCTGTGTTTTATTCCAGCACACCTCACACAGTGACGGGCGGAATGATGGTGCCACAAGATCCAGCCGCTCCGGGGCTCGATGCCGCAACTCTATTGCCTCATGTGCTGATGAGCACCCACACATTGGCAACTACCGGCTGCTCAAAACAATCGGCAAGGGCAACTTCGCCAAGGTTAAACTGGCACGACACATCCTGACGGGACGAGAGGTGAGAGGTGTAAACATGGTTCAGTCTGTGGGCTTTAATTCTACCTCTGAATGAAGGATTCTTTTTTCAGATCTTTTTCTTCCTAGTCTTTCCCACTCATCTATTTCCTCCCTCATTTACGCTCTGTCAGGTCCAGTGAGTATTAAAACGATGTGGTTTATAATAAAATTACTTTAACGTTAGATGTGTGTGTTTTTAAATGTAGTTTTAGTGTATTATATATGAGTAGGGTTTAATATGTGTGACTATGACATACTGATTCTGAGTCGATTTTACTTTTCCATCTTAGTTTATAGCTGTTTTCCCATGAGCACCAGGGTCAGGAAAAACTCATTTGCCTCCTTTCTTTCCTGCAGGTGGCCATAAAAATTATTGATAAGACACAGCTGAATCCTACCAGTCTCCAAAAGGTAAATAGTTTGGATTTCTCCCAAGTATTAATATCATGTGTGCACTCTCTCTCTCTCTCTCTCTCTCTCTCTCTCTCTCTCTCTCTCTACCTCTCTCTCTCGAAATTTACTCCTTTATGGGGGAAAATATATCATGAGCCTGGTTTTACCCCCAGGTT
>JBCNYH010000002.1:10045833-10058167 GCA_039654325.1 Tandanus tandanus | reverse complement strand
TGTGTGTGTGTGTGTGTGTGTGTGTGTGTGTGTGTGTGTGTGTGTGTGTGTGTGTGTGTGTGTGTGTGTGTGACGTGAAAAACAGTTTAGCTCACATTGATATAGACAGTGTTTATATTGAGGAGGAGGGAAACTAATTAGCAGCAACCTCAACCCACATACATCCTCACTGTTCGTCCCTTCAATATCAAGCCTTTTAAATAACTTCTCACTCTATTGTTAAAGGTTAGGCTTACCAAAATTATTATCTCCAGTGTTTAAAAGAAAAAGGTGTGAATTCATATGTCTGACAGAGCCACGGGGGGATGCTGTGGTGGGAAAATGATCTCATAATTTTTAAATAAACAGAAGAATAATTTCAGGAAATATCATGGAATTGGTTACTGTTGCAAAGTGCTGTGCATTTTCTGTTATCTGTGTGAGTTTATTGGGTTTTTTGTTTGGTTGTTTTTGTTTTGGCTTAATGTTTTTTGTTTTGGCTTAATGCTTTTGTAAACAACATCTGTACATTTCCTTTTTTCACTAAAGAATCTTTATTCAGCATTCTTTTTAAGCGTGCACAAACAATTTTATGCATAAGCAAAAGAAATTTGCACGTATGCAGCATAAATTGGTGTGTGTATGTGTACTGGTGAATGAGGGAACAAATCCTGTACACAGATTAGACTACTGAGTGTTTGACTTTTGGCAGGAAAATACCAGCACGTTTGATCAGACATGCCTTTGCTGCAAACACGAAGCCAGATGAATCCTTAAAGAGTATAGAAGGACTAAACACGTGCTCAGTATTTTCCCCTAAGGAATGCATTATGTGCAGTTCGGGTAGTAACTGCAGAATTGGCTGAAATTGTAAGTTTCAGTAAACACACAAATAAAAACCTGTTGCACATGTCCTTTAAAAGCATGTACCACCCACACTAACAGTAACCACATGGATAAAACTCTTAATACTCTGTGTTTTAAATAAATTAATGATTTTATTTCATTTTTTAATTTGAGAAAATGCAAAGCTTCAGGTCATTAAATTACTCAAATATGAAAATAATATTTGTATTTGTACATTTGTATTATAATAAAATGTACAGGTATTGGTCATTCTTACAGCAGAATTTGTGCGTATGTAATACATTGAAGCGATACAGCCGCTTATTTTAACATAAATGACCATAAAAAGCACAAAACTGGTAATTTTATCTTGTGGATTACTAGCGGGGGCTGAACTGTGGGGGATTAGCAGTCATTTTCCCCCGGAAGTAACGTCAATGCACTGGGCGTTAAACTTACATTTTATTGACTCTGAGGACGCAAATGCTGCCGGAGATGCGTGACGGTAAATCCAAAATGACTTATGCAGTTAATGTAAATAAACTTAGTTTAGGAACGAAAAGAAATGTTTTCCGCGATGTGTTATGCTACAGTGGTCAGTGACGTAGCCAAGCCAATCCAACAAATTTGCAAAAATATAAGGGATTCGCCACAGGTACCCTTTACGCTACTCAGGCTAATTCACACGGGTTCGAATCCTGCTCTTAGGCATTTCTGTGTGGAGTTTGCATGTTCTCTCTGTGGGTTTCCTCTGGTTGCTCCGGTTTTCTAGCACTGTCCAAAGACATGCATATTAAGCTAACTGGCTGTTCCAGTTTGACCCTAGGTATGATTGTGAGTGTGAATAATACTGTGTATTTTGCCCAGCAATAGTCTGGCGAGCTCAGGCTGTACCCCAACTTTGAGGCACCCGCCTCCCCGCGTCCTTAGTAGGGTTATTCGGTTTGGCAAATGACTCACCTCACTGTAATGTCTAGAAGAGTTCTCGAGGAATCTGGCCGAAGGAAAAAGTTTAGATATTATCATGGCATTGCTCTGATTACACACACACTGTCACCTGCAGCTGTCTGCTGTGGGCTAAGCATGCACGCAAGCACACACACGCACACACACACACACACACACACACACACACACACACCGGAGTATCAGACAGTCTGGCCTGCGCAAGTCTTCTCTTTGGCATCACTAAGGTTATTGTGTTTGATCACATGTTATCTTTTCCATAGCAATGACCCACTTTTCTGGTGTAGAAGAAAAACAAACTGCAGAATTTGGGCACTGACATTGCATTAAAGCAGGAGAACCGGAAGGGGTTCAGGGTGCAGGATATGTCAAATCTAGGTGGACGTGTAGCTGCACACTCATGATGTGGTTTTGTTGATGTTCAGTTTGTAGGTGTTCTGGTTGAATAAATACAGTAGGATATTGAGTTCTAACGAAGTAGTTTCCTTTCTCTGTTTCAGTCAGTAGGTTTCAATACTTATAGCTTTATATTGTTATAATTATTATACACTGCCCGGCCAAAAAAAAGTAACACTCTAAAATTTTCTTGAAGAGCCTTTAGCGTTGATCACAGCATGTAATCTCGATGGCATTGTTACTCCAGTTGGTCCGGTCGAGGCTCAGCAACATTAATGTGGAAATAAAATGAAGTCAGCTGTTGACCTGAATGTAGTGAATGAGCAGGTTATCACATCAATGGACTTTTTCTTCCCTGATGGCACGGATATAAAATGGGGTCTCGGATAATGAAAGAGTGGTTCAGGGAGCATGAGGAATCATTTTCACATATGTATTGGCACCCCAGAGTCCTGACCTTAACCCTAGTGAAAGTTTTCGAGATGTGCTGGAGAAGACTTTATGTAGTGGTTCAGTTTTTCCCTCATCAGTTCAAGACGTCAGTGAGAAATGAACCCAACACTGGATGGAAATAAATGTTATGTTGCTTAAGTTTGTTAAGAACAGTGGCAGGACGATTACGTGCTGTAAGCAAGGCTAAAGGCAGAACAACAACGTATTAGTGTGTGCGACTTTTTTTGACCGGGCAGTATACTGTAGTATCACCTTTGTATCATTATGTGAGGAATATAACATGGCAAGGCTTACTACAAGAAGAAAATAGCAGGATTACTATCTATACTGTTCTATCTATAATATACTACTCTATAACAGCAAATTCCAAAATGCTCTATTCCTTTTGTACCACAGCAGTTTGTCAACACTTATGACTTTCAGTTATTTCATGATTAGAACACTGTTCTATTTATTTATTTGTAATTTATATGTAAAATTGGAAAATGTCCATGAAGTTAGTTCCTGTTATTACTTATATTATAACAGCTACAAATAGTTAATAAATATATTAGTACGTTTGAAACTTAGGACAACAGTGTTAGGACAGTTGCAGTACTTCATCGCCGTTTAACAATGACAGTGTTGATATATCATGAAAATCAACATTCAGCAAGAAGTTCCAGCAAAAGACTTGAGACACCTGCCGAGTACAAGAAAACTCTTGTGCACAGTCGTGTAATGCAGCGTATTGAGACAATCTCTGCATGGACTGCAAACATAAACGCCAGCTGGATCTGAGAGAATGCTAAAGTATGATTGCTTTTAGACTTATGTTTATGTGTTTTGGATTTGTCCTGATTGCTTTTGTGATCTGCATGTCCCTACACATAATAGTTACTAGTTCTACAGCTGCACCGCTGACTGTCGGAGTAAGTGTTAAATATGTAATCCTGATTTAAAATCTTCCAGCAAAATCTGTGTTTTATTTTTCTTTGTTTGCTTGAAAAAATTCAATGGATGATTTCTGATAAACTCATTTTTACCACATTCTTTCCGAGGGTTCCAGACTCCACACAATGCTCATTATAACTAAAAACTATATCTGTGTTAAAATGCTATAATAAAATTCTATAATAATAATGTAATAAAATGATATTTCTGTTTCTGTCTCTCTCTCTCCTTCTCTTTCTCCCTTTCTGCATCCTTCAGTAAAGTTGTTTGAGGTCATAGAAACAGAGAAAACCCTTTATCTGGTGATGGAATATGCCAGTGGAGGTGGGAAACTGTATAATTTCATTACCAACTACATCCTTTATTGTAATTTTTGAGTTCTCTATTATTTGGAGTGCACTGCCTGCATGAATGCTGTGTAATGTGTGGTTTCCTTTGCAGGGGAGGTGTTTGACTACCTCGTAGCACACGGCCGAATGAAGGAAAAGGAGGCCAGGTCTAAATTTAGACAGGTATAGTACTGCAGTGTGCTAAAAACAGTATAAAACTGCCATCTATTTAGGTGCCATGGCATCCCGTTCAAGTAGACCATGTTGTTATCCTGCAATGTGTGTTGGAATGCTGGCACTGTGGTTATGATTTAACTGCCATCAGTACTTCTGCTCACAAATCTTGAAAGCCCATGTGGTGGGCTAGACCACATTTAGTAAGTCAGTTGTGTAAGCCTAAAAAAAATGCAGGGTCTCCCTCTCCTCCTCCTCCTCGTCAGTGTGTTGCGCTGCAGCTGCTAGGAGACTGGCTTATCTGGGTCAGGATGTAGCACTAGGCACATTACAGCATCACATGGATGTTTCCAGATTCTTCTCCAGTCAGACAAGGCGAAAAATGGAAGCATGTCACCAACCTGGAATGTTTCTTCTTTTAAAGCCACAGTCCGTGTCAAACAGGGATTATAAATGTGTTTCAATCATTGTGGCTTCAATAGTATAAAATGTACAATCTAGAATAGTTAATCTATGTAAATATAGATATATTCATATAAACAAAATGTATAATCGAGCAGGCTTAGTTATTTTTTTGTTCAAAATTGTTCTATGTCCACGATCTTCATAATAATAACGTTTAAAACCTAAGAATAAAATAATATAAACATTTATGCACTGCCTAAAAATGAAGCGCCGAAAAAATGAACTTCTCCTCATACAAGGTTTCAATGTGAATTCGTTTTGATGATGTCATCGATGACGTAATGTCATATAACCATCACGTTATGACCGCCCCCTCCCCAAAGTTTTGGTATTGTCTGAATGTGTTACGCTGTTGAGATAAGATTTCTTTAATGGAAACCCGATATTACCACAAGTAAATGAGATGCCATTTCGCTGGATAGGTTTACTTCTGTAAGCATGGTACACGTGCCAGAAAGGTCATGCGCTTCCTCAATTTGATTGGGTTAAAAGCCTTTCTATTCAAATAAGTAATGCATTTAATAGTTTATTTTGCCAGCTAGAAAACAAACAAAGAAAGATACCTACTGTATATGGCACATGGAATTCTGTTTACATTGTTAAAAAGTTTATTAAAAAGAGTATTTTATTTTATGGCTTGAAACAAGAAACAGTTTGAAGGGGAAGATAGAGTAGAAGTTACCGTCACTCAGTCATTCTTTCCCATTATGATGCTTATATACCAGCATGCAAAATATCACCACAGGGTTCCCATGTGTACACGGACGGACTGGACATACACAATGTTCACGACACAAGAAAATCTGATCAATGCTATACCAATTTTCTCCTAAGTATGGTGTTCCGCAAGCGCCGCACGGCGCTCCACTATAATGTGAACTTGTGCATAAGTGATCATATATCCTTCCTTTTTTATCAGTAACTAATAAAATGAAAAATATGTAGCCAGATAATCAGAACCATGGGGTATTAGCTCCTAGATTGTGTCTCTATCCAGATCACTACAGACCTTGTTGTGCCAGACACGTCCCACTTTTAATCAATGAGATTCTGGGAAAACACTGCCAAAGCCATCGATGTGACTAATTTGACTTTCACACCCCACTCCACATCATGGGTCATTCGATTTGTCCTGACATGCTCCATCTTGATCGCTAAACATGCTGTTGTTTCTCTCCATGTCTCCTATAGATCGTATCAGCTGTACAGTACTGCCATCAAAAACACATTGTGCACAGAGACCTCAAGGTAAGAGTAGAACACTGTTGCTCTGTGTAGACTAGCGGAGTAGAGCTTCTCAGTCACTCAGTTTGACCAGGCTAGCGATGGTACTGGTATCAGTAAGACAGGAAAATGAAAAAGATCATTCTCAGCCAGCATGAATTTTGTGCTGTCCAGTTGGTCAGCAGTGAGTTGTGGCGTACATACTCTTGCTCCAAATCCATCACCGCTCCATCATGACTAATACACACAGTCATTGTTGTGTGGAGTTGGACAGGGCCTTTTGCCGCACAATTGATACATTACTCTTTGTTTTTCCCCTAATGGGTGTTGATTTTTGTGTTTTAAACCATTGAATAGTTTTGTTTGCAGTTTCAGATTTAGTTATTAGTGACTTGATCTGATTTATTTGTTTATAATTATTCCTAAATAAAAAAATTAATTAAAGTAATTCCATTACCAGTCTCAGTTACAATTTTTCATATTCATATAGTTCGTATTGATATAACCGCTGACAACCACAACACCAGACGCTTAACACTCACTGATGACTAGACATTGCAGGCAATAAGCTGGTAGGTCTTATGTTTTTCTGCAGTTTTTTCTTCCACACCCATCCATTACCAGACCATATCTCGAGAAAGGCTTTGCCAATCCTCATAAAACTTTGCCTACTTGCTTCTTTGGAGTATATCTAGAAGCCTATCTTTTTTCAGAAAGCTACATTAAGATTTCATGGATTTATTAGTGTTGTTGTCTGGTGCTCATTTCACACCCGTTGTTGATGGACTGAGTTTTAAGAGCAGGGCTGGTGGAGGTGACAAACATAGCCTACATTCTCTTTGTATCGGTTGCTCAGCTTTTACGCAACAGCACACACCCTGTCAGTGCTTAAATAATTCAGAGAAGGTGTGCTTTACAAAAAGTAATATTTGATAGTAATTACTTTTTGTAAAGTACACATTTTCTTTGAATATTAATAATAACAAACCCGGGATGCTTCCTCTGTTGAGCTATTGAATGAGTTAAATCTGATCTTAGATCTTGTTCAGTGTGTATGCAGAAGATCTAAGCATGGAATTGTAAGGTATCTTGTCCTTTGAACAATTTCCAGCTTATCCTGTTCCTTTAGCTGATTTCTGATGTATCACAGAATAATAGAATACAAAAATTGGAGAGGTAGTTAGCTGTGTATTTTATGACATTAATGTATAGAAATGGTTCATACTGCGAACAAAGCGTCTTCAAAAACAGTACACATACAACATGCAGAAGTACTGGACTTTGTCACCCTGTCTGTGTGGTGGAGTAATGACGGAGATTGCATTAACTACAAACATCAGCAAGAACACAGGGTAGATGCTGAGTGATGGGGGAAGTAACATGACCGCTTGCTCGCCCATTTCACCTTTTCAGTCTCCACGCTCCCGGACTCTGTACTTCTTAAATGATGCATGTGAGAACCTGATTTGCTGACATCTGTTCTCTCTTTATTTTGCCCTCTTTCCCCTCCACGGGAGGCTCTGGCAATTAATGCATATCTGATATCCTACTTCCATCTTTTCTGTAATGTTATTTGCTTTTATTTTCCTGCTCGTTGTAAAATTTTAGCAGTTGACATTTCTGACAAAGAATTGAAATCTGCTGTGCTTGACGTTTGTTCAGCATGTGCAAATATATGCACTGTAACACGACATTGCTCATCTTTTTTGTTGTTGTTGTTTTCTCTCTCTTCCTCTCTTAGGCAGAGAATCTACTGCTAGATGCAGATATGAATATTAAAATAGCCGACTTCGGCTTCAGTAATGAGTTCACGCTGGGCAACAAGTTGGACACGTTCTGTGGAAGTCCACCCTACGCCGCTCCTGAGCTCTTTCAGGGAAAGAAGTACGACGGACCCGAGGTGGACGTCTGGAGCCTGGGGGTCATTCTCTACACACTAGTCAGTGGATCGCTGCCTTTTGACGGCCAGAACCTGAAGGTCAGTATGTCTTTCTAACGATGTCACTAGTTCCTAGACTTACACTAGTACCCAGGTATAGAGCCTCTTGCATATGTATTCACCCCTACTTGAACTTTTGTGGTGTTGCACTTACAGCTAGAAGGGTTCTGGAATATATCTCTATTATCTTTGCACATCTGGATCTGGATATGTTGCCCATAATTTGAGCCAAAAATTGCTCAAGCCTTGTATAAACATTTTGCCACTGTCTTTGACTTGGATTTTCTAATATATTCAGATTCCTGTTTTTGGACTGACCCATGGCAGAGTCGCTTGTTCTTGTCATGAGATGTATCACAAACAACATACTGTTACCTTTTACTATTAATCTAGAAGCTCCAGAATTGTTCCTGCATAGAACAAAAGGAAATTGGTTAAATCACTACAAATAAAAACTTTTATAGAGAAAAAATTGAATGTTAGAATCTAGGGCTGGGTATCAACGCTGATTTCTTGATTCCATTTCACAAGGTCATGATTTGATTTGATTCTATATTGATTCAGTTATGGACATTTCAGTTACACTTATTTTGATTTTTGATTGATTAGAAGAGATTTTCAGAAAACAAATGCTGTAAATTCTACAAGAAACCTTCTAACTGGGTGCAAAAATATAAAAAATATTAATGTTTATTAAGAATGACGCCAAAGCAGTTACGTTGATGTACCTTTTTAAACCTTTTATATATGACGACAGATCCAACATACCATAAATATGGTTTTACAGATAAACTTTCAGTATGATATAAACAACTTCAGATTTTAGCAGAGCTCCCCTGCTTGACAGCTGCTGTCAACAACGCTGAAACTGGTCATAACATACTAAAGCAGGTCCGTCAGTTAGAACAGGCAGAGTTATACGTGTTGGGATTTAGAAATAAACTATAAAATCTCCAAGGAGATTTTCATCGGCATGGGTTTATTTGTTTGTCTGTCCGTTGGTTAGCAACTTCCTATCCACAGTTTTTGAGAGATCAGTCTGATTCTTACCAAAATTTAATAATATTAAGCTTTAATTTAAAATTACAAAAATTAATTTAATGTCTTTATGATGGGTAGATAAAATTTTGGCAAGAATATGTCACAAAACATTGTCCCAACTTTAAAAAGCCCTATGTCTTATAATGGGCAAAAATAATTTTTAAAAATTCAATTTAGGGAAAAAACATCCAATTTCATCTGGACCTGATCCAGATTGCACATTTGGTGGCAAATTAAATTTGGCCTAGGAAATTACATTTTTGCCACAGTGATGCGTACGATGGCTTGGTAAAGGTTTGCGCTGTCTGTGTGCTCCTGTATTTCTGCATAGTATAAACTGTTGAATGAATGTTAAAACCCACCTTTATTGAGCAGAGTTTACTTTTGTTTCAGTCTAGTATGTACTGAGCTCTGATGAATGAGTATGCCGTTAGCTACACTTTGCTATTAGCTCGGAGTGTGTGGAGCTCCTGCCATATTGATTCAACTCTGGTTGGCTATACGAAAACAAGAACATATCTAATCTCATCAAGGATACAAGGTCTCACAAAATTAACTGTGGTAAGGCTTCACACAATGGAAAATACAAATTGGGGATTTTAAGAATCAGTATTAAATGTTTAAAATGAGAATCGACTTAAATCGGAAAATCGGGTCTTTTTTTAAGACCCAGCTCTGTTAACAATATAGATGATGGGGCCGATAAAGTGAAATAAGTTTTAGAACAACTTTAGGAAACATGGCAATTCATCTTCCATATAGTGTGGTATAAATGAATTGTAACTCTAGCCTGAGATGGTTTCTCTCAGTGACGGGCTGAAACTCCTTCAGTTTATCATTGCTACTTTCCCAGCTAGGTGTTTAAATATCCTGTTTCCTTTGTCTGTGTTGTGCTGATTGATGCAGGAGCTGCGGGAGCGAGTGCTAAGAGGGAAGTATCGCATTCCCTTTTACATGTCGACCGACTGCGAAAACCTCCTCAAGCGCTTCCTGGTGCTCAATCCTATCAAGCGGGGTACACTTGAGGTGAGCGAAAACAGAAACATAGTTCAGTTTACTTTGGAGTCATCCTCCCCTCACCCCCAAACCCTATTAAAAAAGCTCCTTGACCTTCGCGTCACACCTCACTACACAAGCCACCGGCAGCTTGCTCATGAACAGGTCCAAAGCAAATTTTGCTCAAGATTGAGTCACCCGAATCAGAGGAAGGGATGTTTGGCTGACCTTCCTGTCATCTTGTGTGTACATTTCTACCAAGAGGCAGGCGCCTTACAGGATTGCCAGACTGCATGAAACAAAACATCATCTCCGTACATCATGAATAATTTAGAAGTTCCCACTTAGCATCACTCAGCTCTGTGAGGGACTAATGCTTGGGGCTTTTCACTTACACTAAAGCTTAGCTGCTGGGTTTCTGTTCACTGATCAGCCCCTATAATAAATATTGCATAGCCTAAAGAGGATATGAGATATACAGAAGCGTATACTGTATGTGGTACATACAGAGATGCTGGATAAACCTATATAGTACTAAATATCCACAAAAGGCATATGATATTCTGTTTATTTCTTTTTATACATCTTTGTTTGAGCTCCGCAAGATACTGGCAGGTTTTATCTGCTGCAATTTACTTTATCTGTTTATCTTTGATAGAACAGGCTCTTTGGAATTTTATATCTGCATACATTTTAAGGGATATAAACTTTTGGGCTTAGTGGAATATATTGCATAATATATAACCCAGTGTGTATATCCACTCTATTCTTGTGCAGTATGACTGCAACGAACAACTTCCTGTCCTTTTCATCCCCTCTATTTCTCTTTCATGTGCCTCCTTTCTGAATCATTTAACATTCCTTTTGCTCAACCTCAAAGCTAAATATAAACTGTTATGTAATTCCGTGCATCCACTCTAGCAAATCATGAAGGACCGATGGATCAACACAGGGTTTGATGAGGATGAGCTCAAGCCTTTTGTGGAGCCAGAGCTTGACATCACGGACCAGAAAAGAATAGGTACAACACCAGACACCACGAGGTTTTTAACCATGACAGCTAAACACATGATCTGAAAGATTATCTGTCCCATTACATTAGTGCTGTAAACAGAGAAGTGGAACTCGTCTTGTGTCTGACGACTAAAGCTAGTCCTCTTTGTGTAACTCAATGGTGGGGGGCATATTCACTGGACAAGTTAGCAAAATTTTAAACTTGCTTATATACTATAAGACCTCCATCTTATTATTTAATATAGAGTCTTTATTATGTCAGAAATGTTGTAATTGATATTTGGGAATACAGAAGGTTTTGGAAATGTTTTAGGTTTGCAATTCAATCACGACAATGCAGTGTGATTTAAACCTCACTCAGTTGTGCTGTGTGATCTCCTATCAGAACCCTCAGGCAGTGTGCGTGTCTGTATGTGTATGCATTATGTCTGTATTTTGCCTCAGCCTAAAACAAAGCTTTAGTCTGGAATAATTCCTTCCGAGAGAGATTGATGATGTTTAATGTGCCTCTGAGCCTCAGTGATGAGGAGTCGATGGAGCTTTGTACTTTCCATTGCTGCCCTGGGCACTCTGCCCTTCAAACACACCATCAATAGATCCCAATCTAGTCGTTTCCTAGGATTATTGCTGCTGTTCAGTCTGGCACCAGTGGCTCAACTGTGGCTGGGATTTTTTTGTTTGTTTGTTTGTTTGTTTGTTTTTGTTTTTAAGTTTTGAGAAGTGAACCTCGTTATTATAGCAACATGATGAAAGTACACAAAAAGAGATCAGCTATGGTATTTTAATTGGACAGTAGTATGTGCTATGCCTTTATAAGTAATGACACCTGTATTAGAGAATATTATGATCTCTAATCTCTATAATATCAACATGATAATGTACATTTATGATTTTCATTTGCACTCCTTTTCTACTTTAAGTATTTTATGAATTTTAATGTAATGTCCTAACTTTAAAAAAACAAACAAAAGAAAACATAAAGCTCCAATCAGACAAAGCTCCTCTTTTCTGTACATTATGGCACACACCATGCATCATTCAAGCAGTACAATTATATTTGTTCCTTACATCACAGCACCGTTAATTGATTCTGTTCAAAAGATGCTTAATTTTGTGTAATAGTACGACAAGCAGCAGAAGTTCTGGCTGCAGGATTTCTATCAGTGTACTCGTTCTGATTTATTGTCTTTTCTCTGGTCACAAACTAAATTGCGTGACATAAATACATTTTAAACACATAATTAACAAATATTCGTTGAAGGTGGTGGATGTTGCTGAATAGTCCCTGAGGCAGAGCATCAAGGGGATTGTTCATTTCAGTGACATCCAACAAGCCTGGCATGCAGAGTTGTGTAGGGTATATACTACCTGGAAACATAAGTGGGGGGAAAATATAGAATTAAAATAGAGGTTTTTTATGCTTTTAAAAAAAGTTTTAATCATGACAGATGCATGAGCTCTGCATGCACACAAGAGTTGTGTAACAGCATCTCTTAAACTTTTAAAAATATTTTTAGTGTAAACTTCATGGAACTATAAAGAAAAGCAAATTAACTATATAAAAATAGTTGATTTATTT
>JBCNYH010000002.1:10018501-10032295 GCA_039654325.1 Tandanus tandanus | reverse complement strand
AAGAAGCGGAAAACCCACAAAAAAAAAAAAGGCAGGGCGGGTTTTTGTTTTTTTTGAATTCCCTTTTTTTTGAAAAAAAAAAAAAAAAAAAAAAAAAAAAAAAAAGTCAGAAAAACTTTGGAAATATCATCTTTAACTAATACTGTTCTAACAATTTTATAGATTGTACTATGATGCCTAAGGTTTTCAGTAGTGCACTGGACTCATTTTTAATGGACAAGTGGGTTGTCTGGTTTTTGCACGGTGCCACAGAATTCTATCAATCTTTTTTTATAGCCTTTATATTTGTCTTTACATTTGGTGATAGTTTGACATTTAGAGTCAGTTGTACCTTTAACATTTCCTGATTGTTGAATCAGGGTTTTTTTGTTGTTGTTGTTGTTGAGGTTTGCAGTACTATGTGGGTTTATCTTAAAGGGAAACAGTGCAGATAAAGCGATTTCTCTGCTGTCATGTGCTGCCACCTTTTGGAAAAAACTCCATATTACACCTTTAATTAAAAATTCTGCTAACAATTTATCTCTTCTTCTGAAATTTAAAGGCATAATTAAGAATGTTAACTTTCCATATTATTTATATCTACCCCATGGATGCTTCTTCTAGGGTTTTCTCTGCTCTGTCCACCAATGGAAATGGTCTGTTGTTGGACCACCACTAAGCAGTTATTCTGTGTTATTACTGTGCTGTGATTTCTCAACATAATCACAGATAAACAGTAAGCAGTGTCTGCATAAGTTTATGTGTAGGTCGATGCATTTAAAAAGAGGATTTTTATTTATTTTTATTACTATTTTTGTTAGTGTGTATAGTTTTTGCAATCCAGTTGATCTGTATTGTCAGGGGTTTTGCATAAAAGCTACTGAGAAAATCTTCAGCTCTGCCTTGAGTGACTATAATATCTGGTTCTGGATGATGTGTATTATATCAGTGGCTGTATTATAGAAGTTACAAACACACACACACACACACACACACACACACCCCCCCCCTCCAAACACCACCACCACCCCTCTGTTTTTTATCCTGAGCTATTTTCATAGATTTGCATGCAGAACTGCAGTTTGTGTTTGCTGCTCGCTGTGCATGCATTTATTACACAATTATGTTGTACTGAAGATATGTACAATACAGCACCTGCATCACTACTGCTCTGCAAAGCAGCAGATAATACACATGCTTGTTTACCTTTACTGAGGTTTAATACACACAACACTGAAGTTTGACTAGCTGTAACTGTCCCCCCCCTCTTTCTGGCAGTCGGAACGTGTCAGGGGATCAGAAAGAGGACCAGAAAGACACCAAACCACGTTCCCTGCGCTTCACCTGGAGCATGAAGACCACATCAGCCATGGAGCCCAGCGACATGATGCGCGAGATCCGCAAGGTGCTCGATGCCAACAACTGTGACTACGAGCAACGTGAACGCTTCCTGCTACTCTGTGTCCATGGTGACGGCCATGCCGAGAGCCTTGTTCAATGGGAAATGGAGGTGTGCAAGTTGCCCCGTCTCTCTCTTAATGGCGTGCGCTTCAAGCGGATATCGGGAACGTCCATTGCATTTAAGAACATAGCTTCAAAAATTGCCAATGAGCTAAAGCTGTAAAACAAAAACAAAAAATATCATAATGTGAAAATGTGACAAAAAGACTAAGGCATACGGTTTTTTTTTTTGTTTTTGTTTTTTGGGGTTTTTTTGGGAAAATTATCAGATTCAAGAATTGTTTTTTGAAAAGCTTACAGAAATGTGTAATAAAATGTATAGAATCATGCCTTAGGTGGTATTAATATTATTATTACTATTATTATTATTATTATTATTATTATTACTACTACTATTATTATTGTGACTGGTGGTCTAAGACTGTATTATGGAAAAGAAGTGATGGTTGGTGGGTTTTTTTTTATTTTTTTTTATTTATGCACTACTGCATTAGGTGGACAATAGGCCAATAGTTTAACCCTATATTTTAAACAGAGGGATGACAAAGTCACAGTATTTCTCTTCAGTGCCGTGCCTGCCCACAACTCCTTTGTTTTTTTTCTTTTTGTTTTTTTTATACTGAACAAAAATGGCCATGACATTGGACATTGTGTGTTTTGTTGTTTATATAGGAAAATGATATGCACCCCCACCACCCAGAGCTGCTGATAGCAGTGTAGTTACATTTCGCCTTCCTTGTACATCCAGACAGGAAGTGACTTCGACCTGTTGGACTGAACTGTACTGATCTGAACTGTACTATATGCCTAATGATATATATAGGATCTGTTTATTTATAGACTGTGGTGAAAAGAATCTGCTCACAGATGCAGCTTGGTGAGGTCACGAGAGAGTTCAGCCACAGCACCTTAGCGAAACCTCATGGTTGTAATGCATTGTGAGACTTTGACTGACCGTTTTCTGAGAATTCAAAGACTTATTCAGAACAGGAAGATTTTCCTTCCTGGTCTGTTGGTATGTTTAGGGTTTTTTTCCATATGAAGTGTTTAAATTTTTTTTTACATTTATTGGAAGTTGTTGAAATGTTTGTATTCTCATCATACAAAGTGCGTATGGAGGAGTTAGGCTCCTTAGTCAAGATGATGTTTTTAGGCCTCAGTATTCAGTCACATCCGTAAAGAAATCATGGCGCTTTTTTATGTAAATAATGTACCTTAGTTTCACAACAGCTACATATTGATACACTTTTCCTTTTTTTAATCTGGCTGTGAGTTGGAAACTATGGAAATTAATGTACTTATCACAGGATAAGGTTAATCAGTGTCCTCATTAAAACACACAACTAAAATCAAATGGCTCTACACTTTTTTTTTTTTTTTCTTTTTTACACAAAGCTATTCTGCACCTTTCTGTTCTCAAATCAGGAGGTTTGGGTGTTTGTTAGCAGGATTATGCAAAAAATTATGTGCATTTTGTCACACAGGTGGGGCTTTGGACAAGGAAGACTCCATTAGCTTTTGAAGATGATTTGGATCATTCTGAATCCAGGACTTTTTATTTATTTTTTAATTTACATTTATTTTATTATTATTATTATTATTGTATAATATATTAATTACTTTTATAATATATTAATTATATTAATTTTTTGGCTTGGCCAAGGTTTGCAGTCTCCAAGTGCTCTTGTTTAAGTAGGTAGGCAGCAGCACAATTCCAATAATAGTGAAGATACAACATACAGGGACAAGAGCATCGGTTAATATTCACATCAAACATCATAAAGAGAAAGTGTGATCTCTGAGACATGGATTATGGCGTGAATGTTTGTCAGAGAATGGCTGCTTTGAGTGTTTAAAAAAACGGTGTAAAAAATACTGATTGAGCAAAAGCTTTGTTAGTAGAAACACCTCATTTAAAAAAAAAAAAAAGAAACTCAGTGGAAAAGGTTAGATTGGTTTGAGTGGCCAGGAAGGATGTAGTATCTCATGTACTCTCTCCTTACAGTCATGGTGTGCAGAAAAGCATTTTAGAACATTCAACACATCAATTCATGAGAAGTTACAACTCCAGCAGAGGTTCATAAGACTTGTGTATAAAATAAAGCGTATGTTTTCTCCGGCTTCTTTTTCCTCCCACTTCCTGTGTGTGTGTTTGGGGTTACCCAATGATGGATTGGTGCCCATTTAGGTTTTGTTCTTGAGGTTTTAGGTTTTGTTTTGATCCATTGTGTCCCCAACTAGGATCAATTCGTGGACTTGTTCTACTCTGTAGCCCATAGGACCTTAAATTACTTCAAGCATATCATAGTAATAGTGGTAACTAGAAGGGCACTCGGAGAGCCCAAACCTCCACTGCTGGGCTTGTAAAAGAATCTTTAAAAAGCCTGGATCCAGATCACCACCAAAATCTAGTGGAGTGCTACTCGGGCCATATTCCACCCCTCCAAAAAATGTGTTCATAACTTGTTTAAAGTTGTTAAAAAGTAAACCAGCGGTGACAAAAACATAACCTTACTGGCAGAGGTAATGAACATAAGGGTGTGAATGCCACAAGTAAAAAAAGTAGAATTTGCACCTTTGCTTTATGACCACTAGATGTCACTCTTCAGTAAAGTCGAACATTGTCAGCTACTGCTTTGTGGAATTCGTGTGGATTTTTCCCAGCTGTGTGTGTGCAATAAGCCCTCTACTGGAATGTGCATCTATATAGTTTATATGGAATTTTTCTGGTGTAAATGCAACAGTTCCCTGAGGCAAAGAATTGTTAGTACATGTTTTAATCTTCATGTCCTGGTAACTAATATCTCCAAGTATGTTTATTGTACCTATTAGATAGATGTAGCCGGTGATGGCTCTATGTTCCAACAGCCCGCTGGTCGGACAGCCCTACTCCTATAAGATGTGCACCTTGCTTAGTTTAGTTGGGTCAGGGTTAGGGGTGTCATACGAATGGACTGTCGGAATATAGGGCTGAAACCGGTGTAGCCTACTGTATGTCCAAAACTATTGCTTTAAACTGTGGTAACTTTTTACAACCTTATCTTTCATTCATTTCATTCGTTTTCTAAGCCGTTTAATCCTAATTAGGGTCGCAGGGAGGCTGGTGCCCATCTCAGCCGACTCTGGGCCAGAGCGGGCTACACCCTGGACAGTTCGCCAGGTCATCGCAGGGCAACACACAAAACTATTCACACTCACGCTCACACCAAGGGGCAATTTGGAACCGCCAATCAGCCTACTGTGCATGTTTTTGGACTGTAGAAGGAAACCGGAGTACCCAGAAGAAACCCATGCAAGCACAGGGAGAACATGCAAACTCCACACAGAAACGCCCCGAGCCCAGGAATCAAACCCAGGCCTTCTTGCTGTGATGCGAACATGCTAACCACTGTGCCACTATGCCGCCCAACCTAATCCTTTGTAATTTACTTATTTCCAGCTTATACAGGATATAATGACATCTAAAGGTACATGAAGAGTCCAAGAGTGATCATTTTACACATAGCATTGAGTGTAAACTCCAGTTATAATCATCATAAAATGGCATTCGTACATCTGCCTCACAGAAAGAGTCCTGGGTTCGAGTCCCGGGCTCAGCAAGGGCATTTCTCTGTGGAGTTTGCATGTTCTCCCCATGCTTGTGTGGGTTTCCTCCGGGTACTCTGGTTTCTTCCATTAGTCCTAAAACATGCACGTTAGGTTATTGGCTGTTTAATTGGTGTGAATGTGAATGGTTGTGTGTGTATTGCCCTTTGATGGACTGGTGAGCTGTTCAAGGTGCACCCCACTTTCACCCAGAGTCAGCAGAGGTAGGTTGCAGCCTATAAGTTCGCAACCCTAGTAGGATTAAGCAGTTCAGCAAATGAATGAACGGCTTGATAAAATACCGAAGCTTAACTTCTATGGATTTTCCCTAGTGTAAGGACAAGGAATGTGAAGTAATGGGAACTTTTATTCTAGTTCCACTTTATTTATTGCCTTTATATGGCTTTCCCATTAAATCTCACAAAATGTCATTAGTGCTGGATTTCAGTTATGAAATATTTATTAGAAGTCACACACAGGCTTACACAGCTTAACGAAGTCTACATTATTCTCTTATAAAAACCTGCACTTTGAAAATACTTCTTTATTGTTTTTAAGACAATCAAGCAGCTGGTAATGAATTTTTTTTAACCGTTGTCTTGCAGCTCCTTTCTCATTTGATTTCACCAGCACTGGGTAAATGGCACACTGATTAATTGGAATCAGATGTGTTTGAGTCACCATCTGTGATTGGAACTCCAAATAAAAACAGCCATATGCTGGGTGTAATCAAAAGCCAATGCCTTTGGCCCATAGTTAAAAGCCTGTGACGCTTGACTCTGCACTCTGACATGCATTTTGGGAGGGTGAAAGGCAGATGAGGCCTAAGAAATCTCAGGGGAGATTTGAGAGTTACGGGGTGAGGGAGCGAATGACAGCTCCATATCCAGCACTCCAGATGGGACTCTATACACTATATTTACTAGCATCATTTATTTCCTTAACTGTTTCCCAGTTCAATATTGATTTGATTTGATAATGCCTTAAATTAAGTGATGAAAGTAACCCAATAAACCTTATAGATTTGTAATGTACTAAAGATTTGTTATATAGTTTATCAGGGTTGCGGTGAATTCAGAGTCTATCATGGGAACACTGGAAATGAGGCAGGAATACAATATAGATGGGATAGCAGTCCATCGCAGGGGCCCATGCGCGCGCGCACACACACACACACACACACATGCACAATCGTACTTGTTCACACCTGGGGAGCCGTGGAGTGTTAAAGTCTATAATATCTATTTTAAAGATATGCTATTCATATAGATTTGTATATACCTGACCAACACTCCCATATGTGGTTTCTGAGTGTCCGATTCACAATTTAGTTCCCCTTTGCCGTTATAATGACCTTCAATCATCTGGGAAGGATTTCCACTAGATATTGAAGTGTGGCTGTGAGGATCGGTGCTCAAACAGTAACAAGAGCTTTAGTGAGGTCAGAAACAGATGTTGCGTGAGGATGACTGTGGTGCAGTCTGTGCTTCAATTCATCCCAAAGCTGTTCAGTGCGGTAGGGGTCACAGTCTTGTGCAGTACTTTCAAGCATTTCCACACCAAACTTGGCAAACTCAGGCTTATGAGATGAAAGATGAGAGATGAGATGAGTTATCCATACAGGATAATTTTCACAATTTGTATAATTAATCTTCAGATCCTCTTTCTATCTAATCTTATCTTGATTGGCCATCAAGAAAAAAGCTATGTCTGGTGCAAACCCAACACCTCCCATCACCCCATGAACCCCATCCCTACAGTGAAGCATGGTGGTGGCAGTACAGTGCTGTGGGGATGTTTTTCAACAGGAGTTGAGGGAAGAATTGAGGGAATGATGGATGGTGTTATCCAGGCAAATTTTTGAGAAAGAGAAATTCTCAAAGGAGATAGAGCAGTTTGGCCTTTTGTAGAATGAACAAAAATCCCAGTGGCTAGATGTGCCAAGCTCATAGAGACCCACCTTAAGAGTCTTCCATCTGTAACTGCTGCAAAAGGTGGCTCTAAAAAGTACTGACTTTTGGGGGCGAATAGTTATGTATGCTTGGTTGTTTTTTGTTTGTTTGTTTGTTGGTTTTTTTTGTCCTATTTCTTGTTTGTTGCTCAATAACAAATATTATTGCACCTTCAAAAATTTGGTTGCTGGTATGTTCTGTAAATCCAAAAAATATCCATTTTAATTCCAGGTCGTAAGGCAAGAAAATAGGAAAATAGCAAGAGATGAATACTTTTGCAAGCCACTGTAAATTCTATTGTTAGTCCACTTCTTAATAGCTGTCGTTTGGCTTCTTTTGGTCTTTTGTGACGCATCTGCACTGCAGAGGCTATTAGTGGAGAAGTTGATGTTTCCAGGCTGTTCCCACATGCTGGGCTGTCCCTTTGCTGCCTTGGGGCCGTGTCAGGGCTCAGAAGTGAGCCACAGTGGGTCTCCTGGGTTATGGGCAGCTGAAGAAAGGAGTAGTGCTTTGTTGTGCTCCACTCCAGGTCAATCGATCATCCTGCTTCCCCGCTGAAGGCCATTAAAGCATCAGCGATTAGGCTCTTTCACCAGCAATCCATATTCAGAGCCTGGTCTAAAAACTGTACTGAAACCTGTTTAAGACTTAATGTGGAATAATCACACAGCGCTCATTTGAGTTTAGCTTTCAGTCTAAGAGGAAGGCATACATTAAAGGAGACTTATATGATAAATGGTGTGGCGATTGCTTAGCTGGTCTGAATTAGCAGCTGGATACAAGAGGATTATCACAAAACTGCTCTTCATTCATATTTTGCTAGTCAGAGAAGGAGGGAGGAAGAGATAACACAATCTGGTGAATGTTTAAATAAAGTTAGAATGAAGACAAGCAGAAAACACAACATATATGCCTGTCCTAAACAGACATCTGTATACATTCTAACTTCTGTTTTGATCTTTTCCAGCATTTTACACTTCAGTCTCTGAAACAGTTCCACCTGACAACTTCCTTTTTAAATATATTTCCTTGTGACCTCAATAAAAGATGAAGCAGAGAAGGTTTATGCCTTCCCATGCTTAAATCAAAGCCCTTTCAGATCGAAGTGCTCTTTCCTGTCCATCTCTGGAATCAATAAACCTTTTGCATTGTAAGCACCACTGATAATAGACCAACGCTTAACTTAAGGTCATCGTTTTATATATTGTGGGGCATTTTCCAATCATTTAAACCATATACTCTATGATTATACAGCAAAAATATATGTCCCACCGTTCCAAAAGGGAAGTGAGGTACTCAAAGACATGCAAACAAGACTAAAGAATAAAAACTCGCTTTGGTAATGAGGTAGTTTGCTCCTGGCTTGTCCTTTGCATGTAAAGCTCTATTTCATGTAGCTTCACCCCAGAGGCCTGTTAGCACAGCGAGGAGAAGAGCAACTCTTTAATTAACCCATCTTTAACAAGGACACAGTGGAAGTGTGTGGACTAATGTGGGTTCTTTGAAATTGTTTCATAACAGGACAGAGATCTGCTTATAGTAAATATTAATACTCTGGCTATGGATACACTAACTACTAAACAGGGTTTGACTTTATCATTTCAGCCCAGAATTCACAGAATACCGCAGTCATGAAGTATAGCTTGGATGATTGCCACGTGTCCGTCCTGTGCCGGCGCATTGCTGTATAGAACTAACCTATCGATTTCATTTTGAATGGATGTCCCGTGTCACTAATTAGATGCTAATTGGCTGTTATATATCGCTGAGTAACATGACGACGGTTTTCAAGGATGCTAAAACCCATCTATGCATAACATAATCAACTAATAAGTACAACTCGCAAAGACCTTATAGGGATTTCCAGTTAGCCTTGGACAATAGCAATATCTACCCTCTACACCATTCAACTTTCCCCTATCATATAACAGCTAACAACATGGTTACGGTTAAATTGTGCATCCTAGCGATGTCAAGCTATCCATCTGCATCATTTTCACACTGATGCTCATGCTGCTTCACAGGACAGTGTAACACAGTCAGAGGAAAGTGCTATCTACCCGTTTCTGCATACAGGAGATGCTCACAATTGGCTAGTGTTGCAGTAATTGACAGGGGAGGGGGGAATGGCCAGTTTTGCTCTTGGTCATGGATGTCTGGATGACTTCTAGCACTTTGTAATCAAATACCAGTCTTGGTATACACTATACAATTCCGAAGAAAGTTGGGAAAGAAGGTCCTTTGTACTGTTTACAAAACAGTACAAATAAAGTCCCAATAAAGTATGACAGCATTATTTTGTAAACTAGGGAATCAAATATAAAGTCATTAATAAAATCATTTAAAACATGGTTCTACTTTTCACATTAAAATTAAATTGAATAAAGAAAAATTACTATATTGACTATGCAAAGCAATAACACCCTGTGGATATGTTTTTAATTTGATCTTTATTTATTTATTTACATTTTTTATTTTTATTTTTAGAAGTATTAAAATTTAGACGGATTAGGAAATATTCTGCACATTCCTCTTTCCTTTTATAATTTGACAATACTCTTAATGTAAGTCAGATGTTACTACCCATTCATCCACCACAGGGCAGGAACATCATGTGATAATGTGGCAGCATGACTCCCGAAGACAACAGTGGCCAGTTATTCAATCAGTGACCTGCCCTCAGGTCTTTACTTCATCATGTAGCACAGACAGACGCCCGGAAAATTTATGTTTAACAAGTAATATTGTGCTGTCATTTATTTGCATGATTATTACCTTATGGACTTTCACATGGCAACCCACAGACTTCTCACTACAGGACTGGACGACTTTGTGGCTTAGTACTACAGTTACTGTTCTGTATCATATATTATTTCATAACCCTGTGAAACTCCTTCAGTTTACTCTAATGGGTGCTTATTACGGCAAAATAATATGTGGCACTACAGCTTTGTCCTTCGACTACAGAAGCAGCACAGTTCTACAAAAAGTACTGATTAGTACAGGTTATTTTTTTTATTTATTTATTCTGTTCCTTCAGTTGAGTCGATTTAGGGTTCAATCACTTTCTGATTGATTTATTTTATTTATTTTATTTATTTTATTTATTTTATTTATTTAGGATTTTGCCATACTGTATTAATCCCACAAGGGAAATTATTACCTCTGCATTTAACCCATCCAGAGTGAGCACAAACTCATAAACAGTGAGCACACACACACTCGGAGCAGTGAGCTGCCACATACACTGGGGCGTCCAGAGAGCAGTTGGGGGTTAGGTGCCTTGCTCAAGGGCACTTCAGCCATGAAGGTGGAGGAAGTGAAGGCAGCTCCACCTTCATGGCTGAAGTGTCCTTGAGCAAGGCTCCTAACCCCCAACTGCTCTCCAAGCACCCCACTGTGTAATTGAAATCAAATAGTAGTAGAGTGTGCTTGGAACCAAACAGAATCCACTTCACTCATATGGCTTGTCATCACTTGCTTTGGTCCACAGCTGAGCGCAACTGCTGTGTTCTCACCTGCCTTATCAATCCACACCAAGAGGAACTCATACCACGGTTTGAGTCAAATAAACTGAACCCTGCATATTTAAAATCATCCTGAGGAAAAAAGAAAGCTCTTGCTCTTTTCCTCTTTCAAAGCTAATAGAAAAATCTGACCATTATTAAAAACTGTATATTTGAGCTTGCTGGCTGAATTATTTTTTCCTATTAAACACCATTGTATGGGCACTAGCCCTGCCCCCCCCCCAGTGAGGTTACACAGAAGAAGTAGCACCAGAATTGTTAAAGCCATCACAATGAATTCAACATAAACATATTAAACATGCTTCAAGGTGAGCTTTCCCTTTAAATCTGCTGTGACTTAATTCCTTAATGTGGTCAATTTTTTAAATAATTTATTTTGAGTATCAAGAACAGCATGCGCATGCACTCAAACTACAGGGACACTTGCGGTTGACGGAGTCAGATGCTGGCCTTTGCTGACGTGGAGAGGTGATCAACTGCGCAGGTAAGTCCTGTATAAATGGTCCTGATGAGAGACGTGTAGGTGATGACTGACTACATTGTCTCCACTGTTTACTCAGACTTCACTCTTGAAACAGAATTAATATTGACATAAAAGGTTGTGAATGATATAAATATTATGGAACATTGCGTTACCTCCACCCAGAGTGAAGTCTTGATGGGGGTATTGTAATCACCAGTGATTGTTGATCTGTCTGTCTGTCTGTCTGTCTCTGTTTATCAGTTCGACTGTGGAAAAAATCTTGATCACACTAGGTGGGGACTCTACCCTACCTGAATCCCAGAGATTTGATTTTGGAATGTCAAGGTCAGAAAATTTATTAGTGCTTAGAACTTCTAAATGAGTGCCATGGAACACCAATAGGAAACCATATATGGACACTAACCTTTGACCCTGAGTGACCTTAAAAGGTGAAAATAAATGTCACAGGATTTTGAATGCTTTTAACTATTTTATAACACTTATTTCCTCCGGGTATTCCAGATCTCATACCCAAAAATGTTTGTGCCTCTTGCAATTATATTTAATTTTCACTTTAACTTTTGATTATAATTGGTTGGATGTTGCCATTATACTTGATACTTTTACACAATACATGATACTTAAAAAAACATACCAATTATTACTGTCTTAAAAGGACAAAGGTCATACCATACATCATATCATTGTGTATTATTCATAGTCTTTCACCTCTCACTTGTAAATATGACTTCGCTGGCTGATGAAGTGAGATTTTCAACTGATGAATTTTATTGTATGATTATAATACAGCAATAAAGTATACTGCAATCTTTAAGCTGTGCATTTCGCAAGATAGCATCTTGAATAAAATTTTCATTTTCCGAAAAGCACTCCAAGAGCTGATTGACCAGAGTGGAAACATTTACAACCTGTATTAGCCTTAAAGGTACCTTCACAAGTCCCTTTAAATGTACTTTATTTGTTTACATTTTGATTTTAACTAGGTTTAGTTTCTTAGGTTCCAATCTGTTCAGCAGTTCACTGTTCAGCAATTTCTAAAGCGATGAGAAGCAAATGATGTGGAAATGTCCCCCACCTACCATACCATTCATTTTTCAGTTGTGCAAGTCTTGAATGTAAATCTTCCCAGTTTCCAAAGTAGTTTAAGAGACCTGAATCTGTCATGTAGTCAGTATATCGAAACCAGAAGACATTCAGTCTAATATAAGCAAATGCTCAAACTCCTAAAGTAAAGGTGCCTAAAAATGGCAAACTGAAAACAACACTATTTAGAGAAAAAATATCTTATCTTTCATATCCACTGTCACCGAACATGAGAGTGAAAATGGGTTAATGCAAATTTATAGATGAGTGCAAAAAAAAAACTCAATTTATGCCAAAAAGTCTTTTAAGTTTCACTGAAATTATTTAATGCAAAAATATATAAGGAAACAATGTAAAAATAATTTAAGCAATAATAGTGAAAAAATGAAGGGTATCAGATAAAATAATATATAAATGACTTTTATGCTCACTCTTTTGCTTCATACCTGCCTTCACACTCTTTGCATTATCCCATAATATATTTTGAAGCAAAGGCAACAGGTTTCATTACCAACTCTGGGAATTTTGTGTTATGTTTTGCATGTTCTTAGAATAACTAACCAAAACTTGGCAGGAATTTTCAGCCTTTTAAGCATGCAAATTTGGAGAAAATCGTGTTTAAAGTTCAACAAAGTATTTAATAATCTCTGACTTAATACCCACTTTGCTGTGATGGGTCACATTTTTCCAACTATGGAGGATCAAAAATTTTGCACTGTGCTGTAAACAACCTTTAATCTTAACTAATCTCTTTGCTCATTAAATATAGATAACACATAGAGAATTCATTGTATCCTGTATTTATTATATTGGGATATAGTACTATATGCACAGTACTGTTTAAAAACATTAAGCAACCTATTTTTAGTACAAACTTTGTTATTGATTGTTATTTTATGACTTTTACATTATCCGTCTGTACAAAAACATTTTAGATTTTCAATTACTAATTTAATATAATAGTCATTTTAATATAATTATAATAATAAAATATTAATTTTAAAGTAATACTAATGTAATATTAATTTGAAGAATAACACACTTGCTATTTATCTTTTTCTTGAAAGCAGGACCAGTATACCTGGCTAGTTTTGGAGGAAACTCGCATTCTGTCTTTGTTTTCCATTTGCCATAAAATGTATAATTCTATTTTTGGCCATTTGGGAAAAAGATAGACAGTTACAGAAATCCTGCATTTCTGCAAATCATCAGCAAACCATTTACATGTTGTTAAATTAATGCTTTGGTTTACTTTCTGAAAGGGACATGATGAATGATTTTTGTTCAGGATGCTTTACCTTGCTATTCAGGGAATTGAGAATATGAGAACATCCCTGGTTTGCTGCTCTTGAAGGAGGAAACATTCACTTCATGATAAGGTTCCAGATAAATGTCCTCCTCTCCATAATTCAATATGGAGGAAAGAAAATCTAAACAAAGGGGGGCGGGTACTCCTAAAGCATGCTAATCTCATTGCTAAGGAACAGACTGATAAACAAGTGAAATGCAACTCAGTGAGATGTATCATAAAGAAGACATTGACTCTCTGGCCTTTATTAATGCCTCATTAGTGTGCTCTTTTTTTAAAAGGAAATAAATAAATAAATAAATATTATCATTAATTCAAATAAATAATGCATTTGCCGTGGGGCAGTGGTGGCCTGGTGGTAGGGTGCTGGATTACTGATCCCAAGGTCGGGGGTTCAAGCCCCACTATCGGCGG
>JBCNYH010000002.1:9970968-10015581 GCA_039654325.1 Tandanus tandanus | reverse complement strand
CGAAGGAAACTCATTTCAGCCGCTTGTATTCGCGATCTTGTTCTTTCGGTCACTACCCAAAGCTCGTGACCATAGGTAATACCAATAGTGTTCATTTCAATTTAGCTATACAAAAATAGCTAAAACTGCATGGATGAGTTAAAAAATAATAATGAGGGCTATGTCTTTGGACTGTGGGTGGAAACTAGAGAACCTGTAGGAAACCCACACAAGCAAGAAAATTTCAATAAAAGAAATGGAAACTTCATGCAGAGCCCTGGACTCTAACCCAGGACCTTGTTTCTGTAAGGCGGACATGCCATCTACTATGCCACCGTGCCACCCCTGTGAGTAATTAGAATATTGTGGCAGTGCTTTTGTTAGTCCTGCTGAAAAATCCAGCTTTGTTTGAGCAGCTGTTCCAAAATACAGCTAAATGTCAATATGGAAACAGACTCTGAATTATCTCAGCTAATGCAACATTGTAAATAAATTATTTTGAGGAAAATTACACATTAATAAGACAACTAGAAAAAGAAAAAAAAAGACTTGTTGACCAGCCTCCTGAACACTCAACCTGTCAATCAGTCAAATTATTTTCCAGCTTCCTGATTACAAGCAAATGATTGAACAAGCAAATGTTTATCTGCAAAATTACATCAGTAGGAGTAATTCAAAATCTATTTCCTTTTCCATTAAGCTGTGTTTTGGACAGCTGGTAGCTGCTCAGACCAGGCTGGATTTTTTCAGAAGGGAGGCTGACCGAAATTCAGTTTACGCCCTGCTTAGCAATGCTCATCTTTCATTAAGCAATATGCAAACGAAGACGTTCGCGTATGTTTACTAATAAAAAGCCTAAGAAGTTTAGCTGATATTACGGTATTATCTTATTATTATTACTATTCATATTATAAAGCAGTTCATATGGTGATGGTATAGTGCGCAGTCTGGGCTTAGACAAGATTTACCGATTTAAAACGATACAGAAAGAACCTTCTAACCATTTTATTCATATTTATTAATACACTCTTATCCCTACTAGGGTCATGCGAGGCTGGAGCCTATTTCAGCGGTGAAGGCCGGGTACACTCTAAACAGCTCACCAGACCATCACAGGGCCAAAACACAACCGTTCACACCTAGGAAGGGCCAATTAGCCTAATGTACATGACTTTGGACCGTCGGAGGAAATCAGTGTACAACAGGGAAACCCACACAAGCACAGGGAAAGCGTGCAATCTGCACACCTAGGACCGTCTTTCTGGGAGCAATATGTGCTAAGCACTACGCCACCGCGTTAACACACCAGACAGGAGCACAAGCAGGTGTGGACTTTGGGATCTATTCGAAAACTTCATTCCCCAGAATGCTGCTCGGCGCGCATGCGCAGCCGGCGCTCTCAGTAAAAAGGAGACGGATGATGTCAACTTTCATTCGGCTTTGGCTCAACGCTGACACACACACCGGCCGGTTTTCCACATCCAGAGACAATGCCGTGTTCAGGAAGGGCGATGAATCACCGCAGCAGGTAAATGTTTTTGCATGTTGTGAATGTTGTTGTTTGTATGAATGTTTACTGGTGCGCGTGTTTGTGTTTCCACGCTGCGGTGAAGTGGATCTCTATCACTTAGTGATTGTAGTCGGAGTGCTCGAACAGGGAAGGGCGATGATAGTGTCGGTGTGGATCCAGTGTCAAGCCTGCTCCAGCCCCGGATCTGTCCGGAAGAGCTTTAACAGTAAACAAACCATCAACCTGCTCCTTCCCCGACATTACATCAACTGATCGACTAATCCTCAATGTTTACCTTCAGTTTCTAAACAGGAATGTACATCCCAACACTCCTGTAGCATCAGTACACATCCTTGTGTTTGCAGAAGGAAAGGGTTTGATGTTCATGGGCTGGAGAAGCTCTGTGGAGATTATGGACAGCATTAAATCATCTGGTTTCTCCTCCTGGTGTTTGTGTCCTGGTTTATAGTCTCCTGCTGTGTTTCCGTGTTGGGTTGATATTCCTGGCTTTCATGGGGTTCAAAAGTCATCCAGGCGTTTATTGCTCTGGGTTTGTGTCCATAAACTAGGATTATCATGGGAGGTTCATACACATAGTTGGAAAAAAATGTTTAATGAAGACAATTGCAGTAATGCCATGCAAGGAAATGCAGGTGGTGTGGTGGTTAGGGAGCGATCGCACGAAAAGTGCAATCGAAAAGCGACTGGCGCGAATGGCGATTCGAGGCTGTCGCTTTTCGTTCGCAAAACGTTGCCAGATTTGTGGCGCGACATTCCCGGCATCGCATTTGGGTCGCCTGGTTTCGTGAGTCCATCGCGAAAAATTTCAAACATTCGTCGCAAAACGAGGCTCCGACGTGCAATAGTGTCAAACTGTTCTCGAACAGTCTGCACATGTCGCGAGGAAACGGTCGTAAAGTTGCCGCTTTACTCGCAAATTATTTGTTTTTTTGTTCGCAAGGACAAGCGACGAGTTGGAAACTTTCATGCGAAAAGTTTGAGACTTGCTGGCATCTGCCATATTCCGTGTATTTTGTCATCATTCATATTTTATTCGCATTTTGTCTGCGCTAATAACACGTGAATAAAAAGCGAATGGTATGAGAACAGGAAGCGAACAAAACGTGAGTGATTAATGACAGGAGCTTCGCTTTTCTGCCTGCAAACCAATCACAAGTTTTAACAAATCAGTGAGTGAGTGAGATGAGTAAGTGTACGTCAGGAGAAAGAAATATCTTGGGATCTAAGTGGTGTGGTTTGAGTGGCTGCTTTGTGTTTAGATACTGCTGATCTCCTGGGATTTCACGCACACAACAATTGGTAGAGTTTGGACAGAATGGTGTGAAAGCCCAAAAAAAACACACACCCAGTGTGCCACAGGATGGACAGTCTGTTACAAGCTCACAGGACATCTCTTGTAGCTCAAATAATCACTTCACAACCATGGTGAGCAGAAAAGCATCTCATAATGCATATCATGTCCAACCTGTGGCAGGAGATCACATCAGGCTCTGCTCAAAGAACAGCCACGAACAGGAATCAGAGGAAAATTTCTACCAGAGATTGAACATTGGACAAGAAAGACTCTATAAGAGTTTAATGATTATCCAGATGAAATTCTGGATCCAGGGCAGTGTAGTGGTGAGCACATCCGCCTCACAGCAAGAAGATCCTGGGTTGGAGTCCTGGGCTTGGCGAGGGCATATCTGTGTGGAGTTTGCATGTTCCCCTCATGCTTGCCTGGGTTCCCTTCAGGTACAGCAGTTTCCTCCCACAGTCCAAAGACATGCACATTAGTCTATTTGGCTGTTCCAAATTGCACCTCGGTGTGAGTGTAATTGGCTGTGTGTGTGTGTGAGTGCGCATTGCGATGGACTGGTGAGCTGTCCAGGGTATACCCCGCCTTTGCCCAGAGGAGAGAAAATGAATGAATGAATTCTGGACCCAGGAATTTTCTAAAAGATTCTTTAACATTATGAGAGTATAATTTTTGACATTGTTTTGTATGGGGATTCCTGGGCTTGGCGAAGGTTTGCGCTCTCTGAGTGCTCTTGTTATATTGTTTAATTATTACAGTGGCTTTCAGGTGCAAAGACCTAATAACCTACTTGACACCAATTGTGTTCAGATGGCAAGATGTTCCGGAACAAAGTGCGCCACCTCAAAAAGTGGAGCGAATTGCACTCACCGGTGTCAAGTTGTTCCAGAACAATTAGTTTTTACACCGGCAGTCTGTGTACTGCAGCACTGACATCATTCAAATCAAAACTCAGCCAACACCAACCCAACCAGCACTCAGTCAAATAGAAACTGAAAATGTGTCTTCAATTAGACACGCTGATGTTAAAAATTGAAACAAGTTATTTTAACACATCTGTTTTGATGGTGTACTTAATGTCTAAAAATGATATCAATGTATACGTCAAATTCACTCTGACAGATAAGCGGTTTATATGATGGATAGATGGATATACATAAAATTCATAGTTATGAACATACATATTTTTTCTAAAGCCACCACTGTTTCGCTAATGGCTTCCTGTTTGTGAAGCTAAATGTTGTGACATCATGTAAAACAATGTCTTTGAGGTAACATGACGACATATTCTTACGAAATGCTAGCATATGTTGTAATATGATTACAATATGGCACGTGTCTGGCTTTAATCCATGTTGCAGTCCTCCAGCCATTCCATATGTTTGCCATTGTTTACCATGTGACTTTGTTCAGCCATGTTGAAACAGTTTACACACTCCGATTGTTTACTTTTTTTGACCCATTTCCAAAAGAATATTTTATGGGATTTACAAAAGAGTCCATCCATTTTGCAAGGTCATGAAACTCTAGCGATTAATGTTTTGCAATAAGCGCTTCAGTTTCAGACACGTGGGTGAGATCTTTTCTGCTGCAACTTCAGTTCCGTTGCTTATTTTGCGTTCACATAAATCCCATGTCTCCTGATTCACTTGACTGCACTGTACTCCTGTATGCCATGTGCATGCTGTGGAACATTCGGTACGGTTTAAACCGTCGTAAGTACGCAGTGCCCTGCCTGGTGGTCCAGCCAACTCCTACTCTTCCAGTCACTCAAAGCTGGGCCTGGTGGGAGGCTGTACCAGTGCCTCGGCTCAGGCGAGCAGTCACCCCCCCTTCCCTGAAGGCTTTCCTGCCAGAACATTATGTTTTGTGAGGAGGCGGCATTCCTTCAGTCAGTGAAATCGCAGGTCTCGTGCTAAAACAGCTAAACTTAACAAGTCCTCTAATTAGGCGGGGAAAGACTGTGATAACATGATGAGTGCAGAGGAATGGGGGAGTCTTTTCAGAACTGTAGACAAACTCCGGCTGTAGCTTCAATTCAGAATACACAGACTTGAGAGAGCTAAAGATAGACATGGTATCTTCTTAAATAATTTATGGTCTTGTGTGTATTTTAAAGGTTGACTGAACTTATTCAAACCCTACATGTAAGAGCCATGGTCTAAAGAAAGCATTGATTGTGTGGATTTTTTAAAAGCCTAACAGCTTCATATGATTTACTGACCTCTGCTCGATGCTTTGATTAGTAATAGGGGTCTGTACTGCTGTCCACATATTTGTCTTGCGTTTATCAAACAGTTGTCAAAGTGAGAAATTAAGCAGTAGACCGAAGCTGGTTGATCTGCTCCACGTACTAAAGCATATTCATTGCTTTTGTGTTGGATGTAAGGACATCAAATCCCTGACTTTGATATGGGCCACGTTTTGATGGCTAAACGACTGGGTCTGTTCATCTCCAGAAGAGTACGTCTTGTGGGGTGTTCCTGGTATGCAGTGGTAAGTAACTACTCTAGCATAAACTACTGAAACTGTTGGGAGGTTTTGATATTATGGCTCGGTGTGTGATGCATTGGGAAGCATGGTGGCATAGTGGGTAGCACATCCGCCTCACAGAAGGAGGGTCCTGTGATGGCGTTTCTGTATGCAGTTCTCCCTGTGCTTGCGTGGGTTTCCTCCCACAGTCCAAACACATGTACATTGCTCTAACTGGTTTTTCCAAATTGCCCCTAGGTGTGAGTGTGAATAGTTTGTGTTGGCCCTGTGGTGCACTGGTGAGCTGTTCAGGGTATACCACACCTTCGCCCAGAGTTGGCTGGGATAGGTTCCAGCCTCTTCGTGACCCTAATTGAGGATAAAGCAGTTTGGTTTTTTAAAATTATATCAAACTATGTTTGTGTAGGATTTAGCATAGGTTTTTAAAAGTATAAATTTACGCAGCTTCCTTGCATTTCTGGCCATCTGTTGACCTTGCCGTAGGAAATGAGCAGAAATTAAGAGTGTGACGAAACCCCAAGCACAGAACTAACAGATGGACCTCACAACCCGCCACATTGTATAGGGTTAATATGTGTAATGTTTACTCCTCTTCTTGCAGTTAGACCCACAGTGTTTGCACTAAGAGTGTGTGCTGTTGTTAACTACATGACAGGGTCAAGGGGAGGCTAGTGCCCATCTCTGCCCACTCTGAGAGAAGGCGGGGTATGCCCTGAACGCTCGCCAGACCAATCGCAGAGCAACACACATACACCATTCACACTCACTCTCACACCTACAGTAGGGGCGATTTGGAACAGCCAACCAGCCTACTGTGCATGTTTTTGGACTGTGGGAGGAAACCGGAGTACCCGGAGGAAACCCAAGCAAGCACAGAGAGAACATGCATACTCCACACAGAAGTGCCCAAGCCCGGGAAACAAGCCCAGGCCTTCTTGCTGTGAGGTGGACGTGCTAACCACTGTCACCCGCTGTATTAATTTTAGTCTGTAAATCTTTCCAGGTTTAGTACTGGTATGATCCCTTTCTGTTAAACAGAGGAGTATTTTGAAAAAGTATAATTTCTGAGTGTGTGTGTCACACTCTTTTTGTTATCACCGGAAAGAAAGAAAAAATCTGAGGTGAAAGGTTCTGGTGTGTGCGAAAAGCCAACTTAATTAATCAGGTGTTGAGTTACTCTGACTTGTGCCGAACTGTCGCTGCGTCAGTAGCTCATGTTTGTAAATGAGGTGAGAGGAGAAAGGCGAGACACCCCTGGGAGTGATAATTGTTTCCACTGTGGATGGGGTGGTCAGGGGACAGCTGGGATACACACCACCAACCATCATGGTCCACCTCCTGCACACTCTCATTTCCGCTGGGATTAGTGGGAGTGCAGAGATGGAGAATACCCTGTAGCAAACACGGCCAGCAAACATAAACATTTTGTGGTTGTCAAACCTGTCTTTAAGACACAACCAATATCACAATATTACTCTTCATTGTTCCTTGCCCCCAAAAAGGAAACCATATTTCATTATAAGCAATCATTAAAAAAAATCCCTTCCTTCTACATGTGCTCATTGCTTTCTTAATTAATCTTGGATGATAAAATCATCAGTTCGTTCATCTTGGGCTAGTTTCTTTCTTCTTTTCCTTTATCTTGGAATATACCTACCTGGTTAAAAGCCAAGAAAATTGGATATTTTTCAGGATTCATGGATGCCAAAGAGAATGCCTTCCCATCTTTTAGAGAATCTCCTCTAGTTGGGTTCCAGTACTGTGTTATGAGATCAATTTGTACTCTTATCTCCTTTCAAGTATGCTGCATAGTTACATTTGTTTTTTTTTTTTTTTGTTTTTTTTTTACTTCTTTTGAACTGGATAAGAAACTCATTGGATCAAGCCTTGTGAGAGGTCGTGGCATGGTAACGCATTGCAGTGGGAGGCAAAGAGCCTTTTTGGTTCTGCCAAGCTTTGTGAGATCAGGTCCCACCCAACCGACACTGACAATGGGCCTGTGTGGCCATTTGAATGTCCTATTCTCTGAATGTTGTGGTTCACTTGGAGCACACAATGGTTTCATTTAACATAATTTATTTTCAGAGGCCCTGCTTGTCACCAATCTGGTCCTGTTGGCCCGTTCCAGCACTGCCGCCACACCTGATATTTCAATTCTGATTCCTCGGTAATCTGTGGTCCATGGTGTCTGCAGAGTTAGTGGTTGCTCTAGGAGCCTGAATACATTTTAGAGAAGTCAAATATGGCTTTGTTTTTGTTTTTCTCCTTTGCTGTGGTGGTAAGATTACTTGCATGGTCTGGTGACTGTAATTACCTCTTATCTCTGCCTTCCTCAGGTTTCGCTATCATTTTGTTTTCTTAGTGCTGTTGGATTTATCTCTTTATCTTCTCTGTTGGCTGGCATGGATTTATTAACCTTCTCATCCAACCTGTATGCTTGCCAACGATGGCTAGATTTTATGTCCGAAACATATTAAGCCAACAAAAAAGTTTGGGTTATTTCAAAATAATAACGGGCAGTGATAATTCAGTAGTTAAGGCTCTGGGTTACTAATCAGAAGGTTTTTGGTTCAAACCCGCATACCACTGTTGGGCCCTTGAGCAAGGGCCTTTACCCGCAACTGCTCAGTTGTATGAATGATATAAAAATGTGTGTTGCCTTGGCTAAGGGCGTCTGTCAAATTGCAAAAATGAAATGAATTCAGTATCTCTCCAAGTCTTGAGAAAAGTTAGATTTATGAGAACTTGTGAACAGCGATGCTGCAGCATCTGGCTCTATACATTCCTCTCTAACTCAGAGCAATGAACTCTCAAGCTTTACTGGAGTTAGGTTTCCTGGATGAGATGTTGAGTTGCATTTATTTTAAGGATATTTAGCAAAGTATGCCAATGGGGTTGAGATTTTAGCCGAAGTGTGTTCACTCACTATGGTCTTCAGCCTCCTCAGAGGCCTCTTGATCTCCCCTATTTCTCATGGGTCAAGGGGCAGGTCATTCTCTGCCTGTGTTTTGAGGGCAGGTGTTTTTTGTTTTTTTTTTGCAAGTAGAAAGACTAATCATGTGAGTGGTGGATCAGAATGATGAAATCAGTCTCTACCCAGTTTGAACCCTGACAGAGTTCTTTCAGATTTATTCATGATAGATTCTGAGAGTCACGTTACTTTTCATGTTTGTATGGACTTATGGATAAAGAGTGAGTAGTCAACCAGGATTCTTTTTGTTAAATGCATTCTCCTATCCTTCTAAAAACTCTACAGTTTCATAATAACTGTCCAAATTCCAAAGTGTAGTAGTAGTGTAAACGTTTCAGTAGCACTACGTTGGCGTGGTGGTAAGCACATCTGCCTCACAGCAAGAATGTCCTGGGTTTGAGTCCCTGGTTTGGTATTCATTTTGTTAATTTTTATTCAGCATGTCAAGTTTATCACTGTTATCTGAATACTTATTTTCATGCCTCCATCACTAGATAGCAGAGGTATATTTTTTCAGGTTGTCTATCCATCAGTTACTCTCATTAGCATTATATCTCAAGAACTAGTAATTAGAATAATTGTAAGATTAATTTGGAAATCTGATTGTAAGACTAACAGCAGATAAACGGATATTTTAGAGCTGATCCACGGTAACAGCAGGGTCGAATATCTTAAATAGTTCCCTCCCTTAGCGTCATTGCTGTTTGAAATCTATTGATATTTCAAGCATACAAAATAGCAGCGGGTTGCTTTTGGTGGCAGAGACTTCTTTATTGACACCATTTGCATTGAGTTCTACTCGTTTCTTATGGTCGATGGGAAGTTGTGTAATTAACAGACCTGCAAGTTTAATTTTCTATAAATTGGGCACATTATCACATTCCTGTGACACACAAAGGGTTAAGGGAAGATCATCCTGCTATACAGCCTTTTCAGCATTGCCAGGGATTGACGTTGTGTTTTCTAGCCCTAGTCCTGTTGAGCCACGATCCTGCTACGCTTTTGGTTTCAAATTTCCAGGCCTGAAATTGCGAAGCATTGATGTGAAGGATGTTTAACAGTCTTTGGGACTGGATTTGTGTATTTAGTACATGTGTGTACACTCCGTGTTTGTTGAACACGGCTTTCGTTGTACTGAAATCTGAGAGATCAACCCTAACTCCGGGAAGATGGATGGATGCTGTGCTTCCTCCATTGTCAGCACTGTTAGGGCTGATCAGAAAAAAAGGCAGTGGGCCAAAGAAAACAGAGTCGTCATCTTCCATTGAATCATCATGATGCACTACAGTGTGCCAAGAAAGCTCAGACACGTGCAGTCCTGACAAGAAGGTGGTAGAAGAAGGGAAAGACACATACTGGTTGGAAAGTGGTTCATGGAGCATTCCTCTGAAAATTGAGTACATGCATAGGTGTACAAAAGCCCACTGTGTTCTACAGGAGAGTTGAAAAGGTACTACTCATCCCAGCTGTTTTCAGTGGAGTTATTTTGCAAGGTGTGTTGCAGTTGACGTGAGGTTTTGTTTAGACTCCCTGCTTTCTTGGCGGGTCTAAACCAAATCTTCTTAATAAATGAAAATGAAAGCACTTGTTCTGCGGAGCCTGTGTTTGGCACACAACTACATTGCATTGCTGTGTCAGACCTGTCAGCCAGAATCTCCTGAAAGACCTTCAATTATGTCTCAGCAGAGAATTAGGACTTAGTCCAATTCCATCATCATTCAGTCTTTCGGCCATACAGCACATCCAAGCCAACCACCATGCTCTCCGTGGTTGTACTTTTCCACTACAAAGTGATGCACAGCTGCTTTGTCCCTGTGCTGACCTTAATGAGCATTATCTCGAGATAAGCCTTGGTGAACTGGGTGTATTTAATGCTATTAGTCAACATAAATTTAAGTTTAAATTTTATGTCTTGGTTTTGGGGACTTGAAGTTCATGTATTGTTCTTTCTTTGAGCATATCCAGAAGCAAGTAATCATGGCTTCAGCTGTCTTGAGACCTTTATAAATAAATATGTACATTCTCTTCCTGATCTGTGTTTGTGTCTAGCATATTTAAAATTTTTTATTTTTTATTTTTTATTTTATTTTTTTTTTTTTTTAAATTGTTCCTGAACGCCGTCGTCAGCAGTGAGTACAGAATGTCAAGCACACCCTTGGTTTGAAAGGGAGGCTTTTAAGGTCAAAAAAGTCGTTGTAAATAATCATTATCTTTCCCACTAATGACAAACATTTTTAAGTTAAAGCGCAAAAAAAAAAAAAAAAAAAAAAAGAATGAAAAGAAAACAATTTATAGGGTTTTAAATTGTAGGTGTCCTTTCTACGTCAGTCTCTGAAGTTCCCTCAAACACTGGTTGTGGTTTTAATTAGGCAGTCAGGTCTACAAGTTTTCAAACGATAGGATCTGATGGTTCTGCAGCACCATAGAGCCGATGTTGTTCTTCCAAGAATGCATTTTCAGTTCAGTTTAAATGAGATACTTTACAAATGACTGAATGCTGTATCTGATCCAGTGTCCATGTTATAATCTAGCCAAGTTTGACAGCCTACCAGTTCTGATATCGATGCTCAAACTGCTCATATTCCAATCCAATCAGTGAAAATGTATCAGTTCCAGATGTCTTCATAAAACTCAGCATGGATAGAATTGAGACCAAGTCCAATGATATCACCTCGAAATTGAGTCCAACCACAGTTAATGACTCCAGACAAAGACCAAGCAACCTTTTTATTGCCTATTGAAATACTTCCTGGTTCAGCTGGAAAGTTTGGTGAAATGAAATTCTGACTCTATAACAAAGTTGTTTGGGGCTAATATGCAGTGCGTAATAATTGTAATGTGATGGTAATAATCATTACATTTGAGCTTTATTTGTAAATCCTTTGATCTCAGGTTGTTGTTGAAGGTTTGTTCGATAGGCATGGGATGTTACTGTATTTGTGCAGTAACCGACAGGTTTTTCCACTTTGTCTTGGGTGGCTTCTGACTGACTTGTCTCAAATGATTAGTGTTACAGCAAACCTGTTATGAATTCCGCTCCTTATATTTTAATTTAGCTCCTAAATGGGTTTCCTGAGACTCAGAATCTGGGCTAAGAAGAACTTTTTTGTGGAGATGTCCTTGAGTGTGAGCACATGCTGGTCTATTTGTGTAAATGGACTGTGTTTTCTTGCATCAGAACACAATTTGCTTATGTTAGGTCCTGTGCTGATTTCAAATCACAGCATTATGGAATTAGCCGCTGTTGACAATTAAGCAAGAATGCAGTCTCTGTGCAAAGCTTGCTTTACTTTGTTGGTGTAAAGTGTAGCTTTTTGAAGGGGTACACTATTAAATCTTGCTATGTGGTTTTCTTTTTTTTTTTTTCTTTTTTTTTTGTTTGTTTGTTTGTTTTTTGAGGGGGTGGTTTAATAAAAGATGAAGGCAATTTAATGCTATGTTTTTAAAAAAGTACGAAACAAGCATGTTTTTGGTATGTCTATATGAGCTCTTGCTGTCTCATCTGTTTCCACATGGCCCTGTTCCCCTCTTTCGCTCCTTGTCTAGACCTAGATTAGCATGATAATAAAAGGATGTTCTCATGAAAGTCTGCAGAGTCTGTAACCTCTGATGAGGATAGCATAGTGCTGGCGTATACACACCTTGTATGATGTCATCCTGAGGAGACAGCAAAGTACAGTGGCTTGTTAAGTCCTGACCAGGAAGTAGGCCTTGGCCTTGATCTTTGGCTTTTTTAGGATTTCCTAGGTTTTATTATTTGTTCTGTGTACATGCATGTTATCAGCTTTGTTTTGTTATCATATTCCAGTGTACTCTTAGTAATACACCCATTGAATACACAACACGTTATCATTTTATGTGGAGAGGCCTTGTACACATTAACTGCACATATGTAATACTAGTTGTGCGGTCATATGCTGATCCAGTGGTGGTTTGTGTGCCGACACATCTGTAATATTGAGTATATTATGGAAATGCTCACGTGTGCATCCATGTCTTCGGGAATATACCTAGACCAAAAAATATCATGTCTGTCAAGATTGCGTGCCAGTCTTGGGTAAATTCACTTTGCTGATGAATATTTCAGTGGCACAAAGGGATTATGCGTGCCAACGCTTGAGCTCAATTGTGGTACGCACCTGAAAGAAAACCTAAATGTAACTTATACCTAAACAAGTTGTGCCGTTCAGACATGTTGAATCTGTTGAGTTGCTGAGATGTGCTCCCCAGTGTTTGTTTTTTAACCCAAGTCAAACCCCATGAACAGGTCTTGCATAAGAGCTTTGGTCATGGGTAACATGCATCATTGTTCTTCAGTGTTTTATGTATTCAGTAAAAACACACCGTTTTCCATTTCTTTTTGTACCATGATGAAATCGATTGTGCTTTGGGGAGAAATTGGCCTCTTTATAAATGAGTTGTCAGAGGTTTGGGATTAAAAGGGTTTTTTAATGCATGTTATGAATTGAAATTAAGGTGATGTATCGTCCATGTTTTTGGCCATTTCCATAAAGCAGCTACTTGTTGCCACTTGGGGTGCTTCTGGCATAGCAAGATGCAGACACCATGCAGTCCTGCATAGACTTCACTTCTCCTTAAATGACCCGGCACATGGTGCAGAATGAAGACCATGGCTGCTCTTGACTTGCTTTTTGAGTGGTGGATTTGCATAATAATTTCGAGTTGCAGTGTGGGGAAAACATGGATGTCTCCATATCACTTTTGTTAGCAATAAGCAGGGATTACACTGTTGTAGTTCTTTGCGATCAATACTCATTTATTGAGTTATTTAAAATGTATTTAGCTTAATTAATACCTCATGATTATCTGTGTAGTGTTGTTTTTGCCATTAAAATCGTATTTTTGTGTAAAATATTCATTTTATTTTACACCATTCTGGAGGTTGAAATTTGTCGAGTACTTAAGTTCTTTTTGGAGTTTTGTTGCTGCTTTACTATATCAGTCATTATAACACAAATAGTACACTGTTGCCTTATACTATGTAAATATGTTTGTGAATTCAATAATGTGCTGCATTGCTGGTCCAGTACATTATCAGCTTGCTTTACTCCACTAGAGACTGTAGCTTGTTGGCCAACCATGTCCACAAAACTCGACATTTCAGGTTTTGGTCGCCCTGCAGGGCCACTGAGTATGAAACCCTAAAATAATAAATGCATATCTCTCGTTCTTGTTTAAATAGGTCAAGTACTGAGCTCTTATCCGCTTGCATACCCAGAGATGAGCCTGTGGCGTGGTGGAACTGCTGACATGCCATTCCCATAACCAAAAACCTGTATGCAGAAGATCAGTCCAGCGAGCGCTCTGCCATCAAAAAGAAACAGACGCATCTGGGGATCAGTGAGTTAAACCAGAGACAGTAACCCCCAAATTCCAGTAATCTGCTGTAAGCACGTCTCTAACAGCTGCAGCATTTTCACATAGCATACTCTGAGCCTTCAGGCCTTAAAGTAATTCAGTCTTGTAAATGGTGTGTCTTTTCAAAATCATCTCATATACCTCATTATATAAAAATCAAACACTTAATGGGACTTTATTGATTTTACTATGAATCTAAATAAAGGTAAACCTCATGTGATCAAAATTCTTAGGATTGACTGGAATTCACTGAGCAATTGAGTTAATGATCAAGCCCAGGACAACAACATGGCTAAATGCTCCAGATTGGGAGCATGACATAGGACATTTGCTCTGAAGTATTGTCTTCCAGCCTTCTTTGAGAGGGATGAGTAAGTGGATAGGTTGTCCATGACGCTTTCCCAAGCCTTTATGACTTAAAGGCTCCTAGACAGAAAGAAACTGTTCCATTATTTGTGGTTTTTGTGGATATGACCCGTCTAAGTCATTCCATGCTTTTGACTTTGTGTTCGCATGTACTACATAATTGGAGGCCTTGGGCAAAAAATATGTTTTTGGTTGACTGCGACCAAAACAGAAACGAGAAAACATTGCGGTTGTTTATTCTCATTTATGTATTCACATTGAATTGTCAACAGTGCTTGTGTTTCTGCCACTGCCACCACTGAGAATTAAATGGGATTATATATCATAATGCATTATACACTGTTGGTGCTGGCCACAGATGTGATGGGACCACAGCTGCCTCATGTTTTTTCCCTTTTATCTCATTTAACAAAGGTTCTAGCCATTACATTTTCACCGTATTACTTTTGACTCCATAGTGTATAGAGTGCTTTTATGTATCATGTATATCGGATGGCTGTGACTCAGCTGGCACACAGACATAAAGCCCGTAAAAGAGAAACTAAACACGTTCTCCGCCCAGGGGCTTCAGCTGTTGTAAAGCGGTGTCCTGCATATCCAGGTGCTCTTATTCAGTCTAACCAGATAGCAATCTTTGATGTATCGCCCTGACAGCATGTCTCAAAACTAGTTCTGCTTCGGATTTGTTATCAGCTACATACAAAACTGCTGGCTGTGCATTATTTATATGACTGCAGGAAAATTGCCAATTTCTATCTTGCACACAGAAAAAAGTACATCTAAATCAGCCATGCTGAAATGTTGATGTGCTGCGTGATTCCCCATTTCACTGGATGTTTCATACCACAGGAAATATTGCTGGCTTCGTGATGACAATAAAAATTGGGATAAATCGAATAAATTGTGGATATGTTCAGTAAACTTCTCACCGTTTCTGTTCCTGATGTATTCATAGTCGCTTGTCGCTTGTCACATTTAGCATCAGATATATATACATGAAGAGTTGGTTTGCAAAAACAGATCAATTCAATTGTTTTTATTGTGAAAAAAATTATTTTTAAATAGCTTTCCAAAAAAAAACAACATTTTTTTAGTAGCTTTAGAATAATATATAAACTTTTCCCTTGCAATACATATATACTTTTAATTATCTTTTTAAGTGCAAATAAGCTGTATTAAGCTTAATAGCCCTGTATCAAAGTCCCTTTTCGGGACACTTCATCCTAACATGCATTTTATTTCACCTTTTACAGTTTATCCTGCATCTGCATACAGCTGGATTTATAACCTAGTAATAAAAATATTAATTTAAAAATGTCTTTTTGTGTCTACAATAGGAAAGACAGGTCCATAAATTGTTTGTTCGCCATGGTGATGTAATTAAGTACAGTGTGTGCACATGTATAAGTGTCTAAGGCTCGTTGAGCTCGCACCATCTGATGCCCCACTCATCCTTCTTTACTGTCACACGGCTCATTAGAAACAAGAGCACTCAGAGAGTGAAAACCTCCAGCAGGCCTGAACACAAAGTACACAGCACCCCCTGCTGGGCCTTCCGTAATACTACACTTCCAAAAAAAATTGTCCTATATCACAATGTTAAAGAATCATTAAAAAAAATTCCAGGATCCAGAATTTGATCAAGATCATTTCAAACATCTGAACTTTGTTTAATCTTATTCATGTTCAAATTAACATGAATTATGATTTACATGATTTTAACATGAATCAGGAAATCATTCCTACCTGTGGCCATTAAACTGTACAACATATAGCAACAACATCCACTGTTATACATTTACATTTTGCACTACATTTATATTCTACTGTTTATCATATTGATAATACTGTACATATGACTCACTAACATTCATTCTGTATCATTTATATATATATATATATATATATTAAAGCAAACAACATCTGGCTGAGCAGTGACATTTTTAAATTAATTTTTCTTATTGAGACTTTTATCTTTATCTTTTCTTTACTGATTCTGATTAGGTTATGCTGGTTTTTAAAAAATTCACAGGGTCTTATGGGCTGTATTTAGCCTGTGAGCTGCTAATAGAATGGCTGTGTTCTGCTGTGTTGTCTGTATTAGTTGAGGTTCAGATCTCTAAATGTGGATGGCTGTAATGGGCATGTAGAAATACTGTATATTGTAAAGCTGAACGGTTGTTACTTCTGTTCTGCAAGTGGTGATGTACAGAATAGTGATTATTGCAAGTCTCGATTTGTAACCTTTATTCATAAAGTACAGTGACCTCATGTCTGCTGAATGAGCTCATTCACTGCTCAGCCAGATGTTGTTTGCTTTAATTATGATAATACTGTTGCATTGTAATGCTTGATGATGGTGTTGATGTTTACTGGCTGTCACTTCGGTGTACATTGCTTTTATGACACTTCTATGATCTGTGAAAAACACACGTAGGCAGGGGTGCAGATGCACACATTTGGAGGCATGATGAGGCCTGCTTTAACCTTGGTTATGAGCTAAAGGTGTGCAGATTCAGGCAACGCCTCCCAAGGTAAATGTTTAATTAAACAGTGTCAGAAAGTTTAAGCTTCTTCTATGCGTTCTTGCTTCCTCCCTGCAACGTGGAAACTGGTTGTTTATTTGAAAAGCAACATCTATTATTGCTAATGGATTTAGAACAAATCTTGTCATTTGAGCAAGAGAGATGATGGACTAAAGAAATGGGGGAATAAAGAAATGGGGTTTACGTTTGTATTGTAGCCTTGTTGAAAAGTAGTGTGATGGCACACAAAAATATGAGACACATTTTGTGCTCCAGACTCTGTGCTCATTCCTGTACTTGTCTCTACGTGTCTAAACGGATGATTCTTCATTCCCTTAAGCCACATGGATACCGTATGACATTCCGAATCCGAATTGTTGCACTGCTTACGCTACATGACTTATCACTTGTGATCCCTTGTTTTGTAGATGCTGTGGTGTGTACATGTGGTAACATCACAGTCTACATGATCCTTCGCCTGTAGAGGTCCCTGATGAAACATCTGACCCCTGTTTCTCAAAAAAATAAACACTACAGTTGTTGATCATGTGACTTTGTGAAGGAAACATTGTCTGTCAGTAGTGGTTATTTCTGCATTGGTGTGTACAGAAACGATAAGTAAGAGGAAAGTAAATTTAAAGATTGTAAGTCTCTTGAAATATTTTGTGGTGTTGTTGTTGTTGTTGTTGTTGTTATTTCCATTCCTAAAAGCTAGTTGGGTGAAAAAATGCAAACAACATCCTATAGAAGCATTATTATATTATTACTGCGTTTACAGTTTTTGCCACTTGTCTTTGAAATGCAAATCTTTGATCTGGGCGGTGTGGTGACTTAGTGACTAGCATGTCCGCCTCACAACAAGAAGGTCCTGGGTTCGGGTCCTGGGTTGGGGGCCCGTGCTCGGGCGTTTTCTGTGTGGAGTTTGCATGTTCCCTTTGTGCTTGCATGGATTTCCTCTGGGTTTCCTCCTAAAGTCAAAAGACATGTACATTATGCCAATTGGCCGTTCCAAATTTCCTCTAGGTGTGAATGTGAATGGTTGTATGTGTTGCCCTGTGATGGTCTGGCAAGCTGTTCAGGGTGTACCCCGTCTTTGCCCAGTGTTAGCTGAGATAGGCTCCAGCCTCCCTCCGACTGTAGTAGTATTATGCGGTTCAGCAAATGAGTGAGTAAGAGAAAATTGATCACCAGGAATGTCAAACATGGATAAAAATACTGAAACAACAGCACACAGACCGAGAAAATTGGTTGTTCACTGCAGCAACAACGTGCAGTGAATTGGCAGCATGTTGGTAGGACTGTTACAGATCCGCCAAAACAAATCTACACCAGGTAAAGCAGGACTAAAAGTTTGTAGCGTGTACTTGGTGCTGGTTCTGCAGAAGGTAGGGCAGTAGATAATGACAATGATTGACAGGTGTCACAGTTCATTGCACCATAACTTCCCATGGTGCCCCATCAGCAGAATGCTAAGACCAGGCTTACATGGTGTCAGGGGTGAATGGGTGGTCTAGTTGAGCTTTCAACACACACCACGGGAGGGAGAGAGGGTCTCGTTTACAGCTGAGTACATGTTACTAATGTGACTATAGGAAAATAAATAGACCCGAAGAAAGTGAAGACTTTCCTTTTAATGGCATTGAGTCATATTGATTGATATAAAATCAATTTTATACAAGCACTGTGATAGATTTGTGACTTGTTGAGAGTGTAGCCAATGTCTCACCTGATATCAGCTGTGATTGGTTCCAGCTTCCCCCTTGAACCTGATGGATGAAAGATATGGATGGATGGAATTCTGCCCAATTTGTATAAAGCATTATCTGCCAAATAGATTCAAATTGAGCTTATGAGAAATTCTGGAACATATTGTGACCCCCAGCTTTCACATGGTTTTAGGCTGGAACAGGTGTGAGTGGTCAGGATAAGCTCTGCAGCGAAAAATTGACTTCAGGGCCTATTTGCCTATCAATACTGCAGTAATGTGTGTGTGTGTGTGTGTATGTGTGTGTGTGTGTATATGTGTATATGTGTATACACGCAATAAAACGATATGCTGTGCAACCCAAGGAGATGCAACATGGCAGCAATATACAACTGAGGCAGTGTATTATACGAGATAGACAGCAATAAGGGTGTTAACGTGTGTTGCTGGCTCTTCTCCTAATCTGGATCAGTAGCAGAAGGAAACAGTAATATTCTCTCTTAGCACTCCACTAAGCAGCTTACATGTTAGCTACGATTGAGTGGGACAGAAAAATTAAAAACAGATTGAGTGGAGAAATTTTTAGGCTTTAAAGTAACATGAACTCCGTCGATCTCATTATATTACGAAGGTGTTTTGCTTTTGGTATGATGTACAAGGGTGCTGGATTACTGATCCGAAGGTCGTGGGTTCAAGCCCCACTATCACCGAGTTGTCACTGCTGTCCCCCCCAGGGCAGCTAACTGGGTTATCAATGGCCAGTCATGTCTCCCACTGTCTGTGGTGAGAGGCATGTAAAAGAACCATTGCTGACTGCATTGCTGTCAGCGTGTTTCTGCCCACGCAGGCAAATGGAGAACATGCAAACTCCACACAGAAACGCCTCGAGACCGGAAATGGAACCCGAGACCTTCTTGCTGTGAGGCGGATGTGCTAACCACAGCGCCACCGTGCCGTCTTGTAGTACATTTAATTTCTTTATATTTAGGATGCGTTCCCATGATATCGATCATGATCCTGATCTGACCGGATCACATTCCGTTGCTAGACCAATATTTCAACTGATTTTGTTTGGAAATGTACCGCATGTTCTGCAATGTGTACCGATGTTATAACGATCTATACCGATGTCACTTTGATTTGTACAGATGTTCTCCCAATGTTGCTCCCATTTTTTTTCAAAATTTATATTAATGTTACACTGATCACGACCGACGTGTACCAATGTTCTCTGATGTATACCGATGTTACTCGTATATTTTCCTGGTTCCTCAATGTACTTTGAACACTAAAAACCATAACATTTTTCAACACTCCCAAAATATTTCACTCATCCCTAAAATTTTAACCCGAAAATCTAATGTGTACCGATGTTCTCCGATTTTCTGTGATGTAACCTCAGAATATGATCAGGGCAAATCCGATTAATAAAATGATCATTATCGTGTGAGCGCACTTTTATATATAATTTTGTGGAACATCTGTGATCCGAGTTAGTTCTTGTTACTTATAGTCCTTGAAGCTTGCCATATTACCAAGAAAAACAAAGAATTCCAGAAAATTCCAGAATTTCCCCAGATTATAAAAAAATTATTTGATTCTTTTTTTCTCATGACATTTTAGCATGGTATCAAAAACCCTGTAGGATAGGACGGGCTGGTTTTGTGGCTGTGCCTTTAAATTTAAATATGTAAATAGCTTTCCTGTGATTGGCTTGGATCGAGGCTATTTACTCGGCAGTCCTTACTTTTGATGGCAAGTCAGTAAGCATCGAGAAAGTAGTCTTCTCTCTATAGTTGTGGGTGGAGACACTCATTTAGGGGCAGTGCCATTCTAATTCTCTCCCCTCTGTATATAAGAATGAGAGCCAAATCTGAAAGTCTTGTTAAATTGCATGTTTTTTTTTTCTAGGTAGACGAAATGAAATTGTCTGGGATGTTTTATTATAGTGTTTGTGGGTTGGTAGACACTCCAGATGCACAAATGTATGTGTACAAGCTCTGAAAAAGTGACTTTTTCCATTTAACTCCTGATCTAACATGAGCTTGTTAGATCACCGCCGTGGGCCCTTTCTAAAGATGGATTTGTTTCTAAGATTAGGACATATGACATATGTGTCTGAAAACTCCAAGCAGATTAAACCCAAGCACAACTTCTTGTGAATTACTGTTACAGGAGTGCCAGGAGTTTGCTCACAAACTCCATATTAGGACATGCAGTGAATATAAAAAGTCTACACACCCCTCTTTAAATTGCTGGGTTTTGTGATATAAAAAAATGACACCAAGATTAACCATGTCAGATCTTTTTCCACAGGTCATGAACCACAGAAACTAATCATATGCAAGTAAAAATACAAAGTAGAAATACAGTACCAGTCAAAAGTTTGGACACACCTTCTAGTTTGGTTAGAATGAGTAGGTGAGTCCAGACTTTTAACTGGTATTCTATGTTTTAGATAAAAAAGAGAAAGAAAAAATAGATCCTGTCTACATCCAGTTCAGTTCAGGTCAGTACTAGAGAGATCGTTTTTACGAATATCGGTTCTGGGACGTGCTTCCGTCCATATCTGAAACGGCTGAATTGATTACAAGATCACTTGTAAAATGTGGTGCGTCCACAGTGCTCTGACCGGATTCCCTTTATCTTGACTAGATTCCCATTCCCAGCTGAAGTGAAGCAGGTCCACAGCATGATGCTGCCACCATGCTTCACTGTGTGTATGGTGTTGGACATTGATCTCATCAGATCACAACACATTTCCCCATATATTTTGGGGGGACCAAAAATTTTAACCAAATCTTTACTTTGTTATTTTTTTCATAAAAACCATCTTCTGTGTAGCCCCCTGACCCCATAGCCCCATTATGAAAAATCTGAGAGATTGTTCCATGCAGCGAGTGACCAGTACTTGCCCGATGTTCTTGCAGGTCTTTTAATGTTACCCGAAGACTCTTGGCAACCCTCTCTGCAATTTCCTTCTTGTCTTTTGTTAGTTTTAGAGAGATGTCCTGTGCTTGGCATTGTCACTGTGGTGCTTTATTGTCTCTAGGTGTTGATGATGGCCCTCGTGCTGTTTAATGTCTTGGGAAATTCTTTTGTACCCTTCTCCCGATCAGTACACTGCAACAAAGAGATCCTGTACATACTTTGTAAGTTCTTTACAGAACATAGCTTCAGGAGTCTTCATATCATTACTTAAACGGTAATGTTTTTGCGTGCTGGTGTGGGTTTCCTTTGGGTACTCTGGTTTCCTTCCACAGTTTAAAGACATGCATATCAGGCTAATTGGCTGCTCCTAATTGCCACTAGGTGAGAGTGTGAATGGTTGTGTGTTGCCTTGTGATGGTCTGGTGAGCTGTTCAGGGTGTACTCTGCCTTCGCCCAGTGTCGGCTGAGATAGGTACCAGCCTCCCCTAGTATGATTAAGTGGTTTGGCAGATAAGTGAGTGATGATAGGTGTTTGATACTTACTTCTGAAAAAGAGTTTGACTCCTCTTGGTTAATTCTGATGCTCCCCATTACTTTATGTTGTTGTTGAATCTTGTTTGTTTGATAAGTCACATTAAAGTTGAAGTTAAACTCGTGCCTGATTTATCTTAAATGTATTTATTTATATCTTAACACCCCCCCTTTGGTGAAATTACAAATACACATGTGTCAAGTGTCAGCAAATATATAGAACTTTTTACCTGCAGTAAGATCATGAGGTGAAGGTACATTTTTGTAATATAAACAAAATTGGCGAATGTTTATTGAACATGTTCTTCACTCAAGTCAAATACCCTTTCGTATTAGGAAAGGAGTTCTCACGTCAGATCTTCACCCAGGCTGTTAACACTATGGCAGGAGGCCATGAGGGTGTGAACAGAATAAACAGAGGAGGAGAAGGAGAGAACATGCAGTGGGCGGCATCCTATAAGGAGGCTGGGTGATGAGGAGGGGTGTGGCCTGTTCTGAGTAACATCTGTGCGTGTGTGTGTGTGTGTGTGTGTGTGTGTGAGAGAGAGAGAGAGAGAGAGTAAGGCGGTTGAAGGGCGCTTGTTTGAGGCTATGGGCAGCAGCGTGAGCAACTCAGAGAGCTGGTTGACTGGAGAGGGAAGAACATAAATGTAACACCATTCTGGAATTAGACACCCTGGAGCTTGATTTGAGCAGAGCTTGACCTAGAGCTGATCATGTTCATTCTACAGGGATGCTTTCGGCAGATGGAGTCTGAACAGAGGTGCAAAGGGTAAGAGATGACAAGCAAAGGCTGACTATGAACAGTGATGGGATTTTCTGTGCTCTTACAGTAGCTGTTTTGAATGTGATGCCTCCAACTCGGTCTTATCTTCATCGGGGGAGGTGGGTTCTGTCATTCTCTTAAGTGCCGAATGACACGTGTGTATTCCTTCTATGATGGATCGTGGTGTCTGGTTCTGCAGTAGTGCAGGGAGGGGTTTGAGGGGCGCTTCGTTAAATTTGTCCATGCAGTCTAAACCTCCGGTATTAAAAACCGGCATGATGCAGTGAGTTGATGTTGGTAATTCTCCCCTCCTCCTAGCATATGAACTGTGTATTTGCTCCCCGGAGAGGTGTGTGTGGGGGTTGGAGGGTGTAGGCATCCATTTTAGTGTGCATTATTTGGACGGGGGGGGGGGGGCAAGAAGGTCAATAAGAAGGAACCTTGAAAATAGATGGCCTCGTTTTGAAGCTCACTCAGGCTTATCTTCTTTTTTCAATCATGATGTCACGTGCCACATGAGCTCTTGATAATATACACTTTATATTCCCTACTGTTCTCTCTGTCTCTGAATTCCCGTTGCTCTTTTTTTCCTCTCTGAGCTAGCTGAGCCGTCATTCATTCACCTTCAGCTACCTTTCCCTTTTTTTTGTTTTGTTACACTCCCTACCTTTCATATCTGAATGGTTTTTAATAACACAGTAGTCTTTGCTCTGGTTTATTTGATTTGGTTCATAGAACACTTGCAATTGTGTTTAGTTAATCATCAACAGTTATAATCATCCCAGCTCACCTGTCACTCACCCACCTCCTTCTGTCTCATTAGCTCAGGTTTAATACAGAAAAGCGTCCCTTAAAAAATTTATAAAAGGAATTTGTTGATGCTTGTTTATAATATTTTTCTCAACAGTGCAAATGTTAAATCCATCTGATATTTACCTTGTTGCACAACAAACACACAATCACAATCTCCAGATTTGTCAATGATCTTTATTATCAATTTTTTTTTCTTTAAACAAACAAAAAGGTTGGTCAACATCGCAGGTTATGGTCACTATGGCAACAGCAGCCGTGGAAGGGATGGCTGACTCGTTTGGCGTGGCCTCCTGATACGCCTTTCACACGTGTTCATTCCAGACCTTCTCTATCTCCTGGCTGCTTTGATGTGTATCCAGTTAAAGTATTTGTTAAATGGTGTATTTGCTCTCTTTGTCCTCAGCTGAGTTGTAGGATTTGTAAGTAGGGTGCACAGTGAGTCCATTCATTTCCTCCATCAGGCTCTGTCTCTGCTGCACTCTTCCAAAGGTCACAACCTACTTTTAGTTCTCTGGATTGAACTCTGAATCGTGTGTTAATGGCTTTAAGTGTTTCATGAATGCAGATGTGGCAAGGAGCTCACACACTAATGCACTCACTCATCACTCACTCATTAGCCGAACCACTTAGTCCTATTACGGTCGCGGGGAGGCTGTTTCCGATCTCAAGCAACACTGGGCGAAGGCAGGGTACACCCTGAACAGCTGACCAGACCATCGCAGCACCAACACACACTTACACCTAGGGTCAATTTGGAACAGCCAATTAGCCTAATATGCAAGTCTTTGAATTGTGGGAGGAAACCGGAGTATCCGGAGGAAACCCACACAAGCATGAGGAGAACACGCAAACTCCACACTTCAAACTTGAACCTTCTTGCTGTGTGGCAGACATGCTAACCACTGCACCACCATGCCGCCTCACACACACTAATGCAGTTCACACATTTTATCTTATTTATATTAGGATTAATTGCACAGCAACGTTGTGCCTTTGATAGTAAAGTATGTTTGCTTAAGTGGATGCCGTATCTGATTATCATCGAATATCAACAAAAGTTCACCGTTTTAGAACTGCGGTCAAATCCAAAATGCAAAAAAATTTGATCAGTGCATTTGCAGATAATGTAGGAATCAAAGGATGTTTATTCATGAATTATCTAATGTTAAACAGAAGCCTTTCTCGTTTTTTTTCAGTCATTTCTTTGCACAGTGTAAATGAGTAAGCTGAGCCATTTTCTTAAGCAAAAGTTACTGTTTTATATATTAAAATTGCATCACGTACATGATCAGCAAGCAGTTCCTAAGCTTTCATATTTTTGCTAATACTAACAGCCCACCGAACCCATTCTGCCCTTTCCCAATGGTGAGGTGTGTGTGTGAGAGCTGTTGTGAAGTGCAGGAGTGTTTGGGTGGGTCAGTGGCGGGTGGATATGTGTGGCTTGTACAAACGTGAAGTTGGGGGGATGGGGCTCATTGTCTGCTGAACACGTTTGACAAGCCATCTGTTTGGAAGAACAGATCTCCGACCTCTATCTTTTTTTTTTTCTTCACTGCATTTTCTCTCGACGTTCCTGAATACATGACTGAGGGATTGTGGAATTCGAGCCTCTCTGTGGGTTCACCTCAGGGCTGGTTGTGTTTGGATCATGCTGCTGCTTTAGTTTTGGAGCGTTGGCTGGTCAGCTCGGTGGTTTGCGAGGTTATTATAACACAAGCAGGACACCCAATGGCTAGCCCTCGAACTACCACCGCCTGGGTGATTAATGGAGGACCTTTCTCATAATACTCAACACCTCTTTTGCAAAAATGCAGACCGTATCTCATTCTTTAGACTTGCCTTCAATCTCCACACCTGGAGCAGCTACTAATGGCTCCCTAGTGGCGATCCATGGTCTGTTGATTCAAGAAAGTTATTTTAGGCCTGCCCAGTGTCAGAATTCTCTTATCAGTGTGTGAAATGTTTAGGGGGTGTCTTCAAATTAGGGGTTGCACAACATTTGAGATGCATCGAGCGTTGGCTATGACTTCAGCATTGCTGTAATCTAGGGATTTTGTGCTTCCTTTCACTCTCAGGGGCACTTATAAGCAACTGACACATTGACTTTCATGCCTTAGATCGACTACTAAAAATGCCGGCACTAAGATATATATATAGTGGATATATAAGATATATATACTGGATATATAGAAGTATATATCCAGTATTAATTCCGAATGTTAACCTGTGCTCCATGTACTCAAGCCCTAAGCTGCATTTACACACATTATTTTGCATGCCATATTAATATTAATTAATCAGGGAGGGATAAAGGATGAATGAAAGCCAGAATCAAAATCACCGGATGACTGATGTGCATTTATAAACCGATTTGTTTTTCAGGATTGATGAATATTTATTTTGATGCATCCTTGAGGCGGCTGATTAAAAATATAAGCATGGTGAATTGACAGGAGGATGCCCTCAGGTGAAGATAGAAATGATTCCCTTGTGTTCAGAGGGGAAAAAAATATTTGTCAAGTGAAGAACATATCTCAAGATGCCATTGTTGTTCTGTCAGGGAGGATTCACACAGATGCAGCTCTTTTATCTGTTTTAATCCTCTGCTGTCAGGACTCGACACTCTGTGGCAATGCCCACTCAAAACCACCATATTGATTTCTGAAGCAAACACCAAATATTTCCCCCCCTTATATTTCACTTTTTAACCACCGTTCTTATAGCAATTAAACAAGGAATTAAAGAACTTAGAAACAGAGTGTGGAAATTAATGCATGCAGCATGTTGCTTATTTACAGCTTGTATGTTAATGGTTCATTAGTAACCATCTTGCGGTGGTCTAATTCTTCTTTTAACTAAAGCTTATAAAGGGGGATTTATATAATACTTTCATTTCAAATCTACACAGTAGGTATAGTGATGCTCACACAGGATGAAGCATTTATACTCGCATGTAAGGTGCGCATCTCCTGTAGAAGGTGGTGTCGCATGAAATTTATGGCTTTTACACACAAAAGAAGAGTAATGTGTTTTTTGTTTCACTGTATGAATAACAAACAAAGAAAACTAGAGCAAAAGACTGCACAGATGCTCAAAGATGGTGCGTGTGTCCAAAATGACTCGCTCTATTTACTAACCCCTTCTAAGTATATAGGGAATTTTAAATGCTGTGGATATTGTGTTAAAACACTTTTGGACACAACTCCTTGGTGCCGTTGTGAGCTGGTGGTTTGTTACTGCCTTTTATTAAATGAAATATGAGGTTTTGGATTCATTTCTTTTACTGCATTGTACATTTATTTTATTATAAACTATATTTTATTACTGTCTCCTGAATAACTGTTTTTAATGTTACTTTACTGTCAGTTTATAATGTGTTATACACTTTTAGGTTAAATTACTTCCATTTATAGGGCAGGCTAACATTTCCCCGCTGCTCTCTCCTCCCGTTTGTCAGGCATATTTTTCCAACAGCCCAAACAACATGCATGATAGAATATATATTGTTTTCTTAATAGGCATCACTTTGTCCACTTCTTTTCATAATGAATTATTGAATACATTGAGTGAACTATGTACTGTAGTTCTCACTATACATTCTGACATCACTAGAAATGGCGGACTGACGATATATAGTAAGTGGTGAGCGATTTCAGATACAAATTGTGCATGTTTAGAGGGCAACATGCTGAAGTTAGCACAGATTTCTGCGGAATTGTTCATTCTGTTTGCTGAAAGTGTTGGAACTTAAATAAGTTTACTTGCATCTATCCACAGCTTCACCAAAGTCCTGATGGTGTGATGGTCATAATTTTGACGGTTTCGGCACTGCAAAATATTGAAAATATGCTTACCTACCTTAATAGACGAAGGTATGAGCGCTATTGTGCAGGTGCTGGGCCACTACTCGCTATGTATACAAATACATAGCTGGATACAATGACCAAAAATAACACGTTATTGTTTTCGGATGAAGCCAGGAATCAAACTCGATCTGTCTTTTGAGTATATCGAGACATTGTGAAAGTTTTATGCTGATATCTGACTTATTTTTTTAGTTATTCTGTTGAAACCATTAGATTGGACGTGAACATAAGAACAAGAGCACATCAGTAAAACCAAGAAAGACTACTTAGTAACCCGGACATGTTGTTTGAAACAAATTTACTGTTGGGAGGAGAAATCTAGCGTAATGAATTATAAACACTGAGAATTCTCACTGAACGCATTCCTGAAGTATTTTAACTTGTCTTTATTCAGCAGTATTCTGTATTTTGGCTTAAAGCACTTCAGTGTAACTAGTGTTTTAAGTGTAAAGATTAGATACAGGATTAAACTGGCTGTTATGATGATATACAGCTGCTGTAGAGCGTCGCACTTTATATTAACCCAATATCATGATGGGGAAATGCGCTGCGAGCAAGCAGACCAATCACAGATGCTGTAGTCTGCTTTGTAGTGACATGTTACGTCTATGGAGTGGTGCATGTCAGTACAACATCGAGTACGAGTCTAGCCAATGGCATAGCTTCGATGCGGAAGTTCAAAATGGCTTTAACTTGTACATTCCAATATCTGATTTCAAAAAACCAAGCAAAACACTCACTCAGCTTTGGCATCATACTCGGTCACGAAGGTCGGGTAGGTCTCCTCAACATTGTATTCAACCGATGACATCATGTCAGAGCGACGTTACATAAAATTTTACTTTAAATCAGTTTATTGTTTCCTTTACATCAATCAACATGGACACATTGTTCGGTTAAATCTATAACACTGACTGTACAGTTTGCAGCTCTGTGAACATAAATACATTATTAACTCATTATCGTTGTTGGCTGGCTAGCTTTCCGTGAACAAGATATACACTTTTATTGACAAATTCATGTTTCTTTCCTCACTTTGTATCTCAAATGTGTCAAGCTTGAAAAGTATGTTATTCCAAAATTACAAAAACATATTTTTCTCATTTTTATCTGACAATTTTACACAGATGAGGTCCATGGTGCGCCTGTTCTTCCAAATAATTCCTATTAAAGTAAAAGATCTGAATGATTTATCTTCTAAAGAAAGTAGGCAGAGGAATTAGGACACTGGCACAGTTAAAAAAGGGAAAGGAGAAGAGTGAGAGTCAATATGGCCTGGTTACTATTAGTGTGTGGGCACTGCTGTGTGTAGGATTCTCTCGCTTGTCACATCGGATAAAGTCACATCACAGCCTGTGCAGTATTCGTGCTGACACACATGCCCCAAATGTGAAGCTAAACTTGGTGTTTTGCTTGTATCTCCACAGTCATTGGGTTTTTCCTGGTCATAAACAACATGGATTCCGTAAACATTTGAGAAATTCAAATGGAGAATATGGAAAAGTGCTTTGAACATGAGAAACATGGGAATATGAACGCTCCGTTAACTTGCTGTTCAAGTTCTTAGTCTTAAATACAAACCTATGCATCAACTAACCAATTACTGAAGCTAATGCTTTAACTAGCATATAGCAGTCTTTTATATACATAATTGTAATGAAAGAATGCAAAATAAGACAAAACCTCTGGAACGATTAGCAGTTATATTGCCTTGAAAGAGACTTCCAAAGTTGTATCAGTGAGAAAATGAACATTGATGGGCTTCACCATACTGAGAACATCACGTCATAACAGAATCAAACTCAAGTTTCTGCCTTAGCAGCAGTTAATAAAAAAGCTTGATATATTTTTATATTTATCTTCTTATAAACGTGATGAACATTCCTCTATTTATATGCAGCAGGAAGTCCTGAACTTCCTGGATTGGGTTTCCAGAAAAAAATGCAGGGACTATATTATGTGAAATAACAGACATGATGCAAGCTGCGAGATTAGTTATCTGGGTCAGTGGGTTAATCATGTTGTCAAGCATGTGGGTGACCAGTTAGCAATGATAAGTATAGCAGTGTCCAGCTATCTACATCTGCAGAACAGTACCTAGGAACAAGAACTAAAAAATGTTACACTATAGGCCAAATTAGCCTTGGTTCGGTGAAAACCCACCTGTTATTGGGTTTAAAAAAAAAAAAGGTTCCTGTAAGGGGAAATTTCAGGTGAAGCATCTGTGTTTTTGTCTACAAGCTAACAGTGGGGGATGCCCTTACATTCGTTGAATGTTTTGAATATTCAAATGTTGTGAGCTGTTGTGTATGATTCAAGTGCAAAAGTAGACGGTGAAATTTATACATGGCAGTAGGGTTTTATAGTAACATGGGGTCCGTAATTGAAATGGGTAAAATCTATTTCATTAATAAATCTTACCAGAGAAGTTATCACCATTTGAATTTGTTTTGCATGAAATACTAGCGCTTGAAGCCAGTGAGCCAATAAGACGTTTTATTTGATTAGAGAGTTGATACATGGAAACCAGTGTAAAGTGGTAGATGTAAGTAGGTTTGTGGTTAAAGCCAGCTGGCTATGTGTGGAATGTGTTGTGTCTAGACACACCTGTAGGGCAGATTAGGGCCTCTCTGCGACCAGAATTAAGTCTGAAAAGAACGGAGAGAAAAGTAGGAGAAATCCCCTGATTTGTACAATTACTGAACCAATGTGACATTAAAGTCAGGCTCAGAATTGGTCTGCCATTTTTAGCCTGGGTCCTAGTGAACCAGTATCAGAACATGTTCACTGATGGAGACTTCAGAGCACTTGTGTAAGTCGTGCTGGATAAGGGCCAAATTCCGTAAATGTAAATATATCCCTGAATAGCTTGTTCTCTCTGTTTCGAAAGATGTCATGCAGAAGTTATGAATAATCTGAATAAGGTGTTTTCTTGATTAAACAAAAAACAATGCATTTTTTAACTGTATCACCATATGATGATTAAAACTTTTGTTTTTATTGAGTAATTGTGAATGTGTGCATTTTTAAATAGATAAAATTTAATTTGCAAGGGGGGAAAAACCCCAGAACTTTTCCTACTTGAAACCTCCGCACAGAACTGCAGGGAGTGAGCCAGATTGCTGCCTCCAGGATTCTGAGGCTTGTTGCCAGAAAGTGTACAAAAGTGCATGTGCAGAGACTTGCATAAACTAATGCCTACATAATTAACACTAATGCACCAAAGATGATGCCTTAAGCAGAGCTAAGTGCTGTATAGCTAATGGCGTATTTTTGAACCCATTCAGAGTTTAGCATATACTACACAGAAACCTAAGTAAACCACACACCGTAACTGTGTACTTTTTAAATTCATTTATTATTTTAGAATACACTATTCAGAACCACAAGAAAAATAAACTAAAATGAGATTTCTATGCTTTGTTTTTACATTTTTAAAGCATGGCGGTGATGCCACCTGCTGTTTTTTAATCCCCAGATTGTCGACCAACCAGATTACCCCATTGCCCTGTACTATGTACTAACATTGTTTATTTTATATATCACCTACAACCCTCAGATTTGCAGTGGTATAATAGAGAAATAGTTTATTTGATGATGGTCAGACAGTGTCACCTTTCATGGTATTGTTAGGATCTACAGTGGTATGTATCTATGTGTCAAAATTAGCATATAGAACTTGTATAACTGGTTCTGTACCTAGCTTTTTCTTTTTGTTTGTGCTTTCATTAAATAAGTTAACCATTGACATGCTTGTGTTGAAATACATTTCTATTCAGTCATAAATTAGTAATGCCCAAAGCTTTGTGCAGGTGGAGCAAAAAAAATAAATAAATAATAAAAACAAAAAATGTATTTTTTATTTAATGTTGTATTCGGAATTACTTTGCAACACCAAAGGTAACTTCATACGTTCTTAACCTGTCAAGTAACTTTATTTAAGCGTACTGTAGGAGGAATCACTCTTGAGGCGAAAGATAATGATTTAAATTATTGGGTGGATGGATTGGGTTCCCTTTTTGGAATTTTCCCCCGTGGCAAAACAGCTACTCGGTGTTCACGTGACTGTTTGTCAGCATGTTGATTTCTGTTTTTCTCAGTGTATGCAGGTGAACAAAAATGTGCTCTGTAACGTGAACTTGTATATTTTATATCAGTGACTTTCGTCCCTTTCTGAATCTCTGTTTTATTTTTTCTTGTATATTCCATAGGATGCTGATTCTTTATGTTTTGACCACCATAACAAAATGTGAAATATTCAGCTCTGCACTGTTCTGTGTAAATGAAGGTTCTTTTGTGGTTGGCACATGATATCCAGAAACCTTTAAGGCTCTGTTTTGAGTGAAATTAGAGAAGAGTTTGGTATGTGGAATTCGAGGTGATACAGTATCTTTGTTTAATGTATTGCAATGAAATATAGTTTTGCTTGTCAGTGCAGATCTTAAGGTGCACCTTTATTATCTTAGGAGAAGTCCATTTTGAAGTTTGTTGTTCTTAATTTGAAATTATTTTCCTCTTGATATTCAAAAAAAAAATACCGCTTAGGGACATAGCCTACTCCTCCTCCTCTTTGGTTCATGGTGATGGGGAAATAAACCTTGGAGTGTTATTTTTTTGCTGATTAGAAGCAATTATTTGTAATTAGACATAAGAAATGTGGTGCACGTCTAATGAATGACTATCAGTAAATGATGTCTGCATGTGTGAAAGTGCTGAGCGTAATTGTGGTCGGACTAAATGTTTTGAACTAGATTAGGACCTATCCCTGGGGATCATGAGTGAACGAGCTGGCCTCATTTTAGAGTTAGGGCATGAACTGTTCTGTTAATATGGGAAAATGCTATACACGTCACATTTATTCCCCATTCTATTGTCTGATTTAAACAGTTAACTGAGGAACTTGAGCTGTATCTGCATGAGTTTATTTATTGTGCTGCTGCCCCATGATTGGCTGCTCAGACAATTGTGTGAATGAGCAGGTGGATGGGTGTTCCTAATAAAGTGCCAGCCCTCCTAGCAGTCTGTACTGAGGCAGTCTGTACTGATTTTGTTTCCAGAGGTTGAATGAATAGTCACTGTCTCACTATCAAACCATAGCCCAGCGAGCTAGGGTGAGCCAAGGCCATTACCATTTCTGTTGCCATTTTTGGTGCTTGATCATACCTACTCGGGGTTACTTTGAGGCCAGAAGCCTGAATATTTTTGTCAGACGGTAAACCATAGGCCAGACAAGGTCAGCCAGTGTGTTGGGCGGTGTCAAGGTGGAAGCTGGTGTTTATCGCTTTGATCATTGTACACTCTGATGAAAACATTCAGCTGCATGGTATCTTTGTAAGTTGTGTCCAAATATGTATTCATAAGAAAACTAACACTGAAACTATGCTAAGCACTAAGCGCTTGCATCAGCTAAGCTAACTGTTCCAAACTAGTTGTTAAGCTAATCGTGATTAATTACTGATAAAATTTTTTTGTTGTTGTTGTATTTTATGTAGTCCTATAGTGTCAAACTCAGGTCCACGGTGCAAATCCGGCCTGCCTCCGTATTTTATGTGGCCTGCACGAGCTTTCAAAGAATATGATTATCGTACATTCCTTGCATCGATCATTACCATGAAACCTAATTCGTCATCGTTCCACTAGGTGGCGGCAGCCTATTTCAAGTAATCAGCTAGTCATTCATGACTCAAGAAAGACTGCATGCTAGCTTGTCGCTGTTAAGCCCTTTTAGAATAGATGTTCAATGATTATTCGGCCCTCGATCACCTTTAAATTTAGTGATGTGGCCCTCCGTGAAAATGAATTTGACACCGCTGATTTAGTCCGTTCAGCTAAATTATGAATAGAATAAAATAATGGCTCTGTGTGGTCTTAGACATTGTGGTAGGGGAATCTACTGGGCTATATGCGTGATAATAGAAACGCAAACGGATTTTGGCTTAAGGTTTTAAGTCCCAGGCTGCAATCCTTGGATTTCCTTGACGTAGCCCTGGCTCGCCTCGTTACGATAGTACGTCAGTGGCTATTGAAAACATAGGCAGGGTAAGATGACTGGATTGGAAAGAGTACCATATTGGACATGATGACTGGATTGGAAAGAGTACCATATTGTCTATATTGGTAAATAACCCATATCTTCAGTTATTCCTGTTTCAGCATACATATGTATCTGAAAGATGGTTTTCTAATTTTCTTGATATGATTTTCAAGATAAACCGCATTTATTATGCTCATGCTTTTCCTCTCGTCTTTTTATTGCTGCTGTTTGTCCTCCCCGTCCAGTTTTCAATGAACCGCTACATTACGTTCTAATGGTGTGTCATTAAGCAATGAATAAAAACGATGTTAAAAGCCATGATCATCCATAGCTGTTTGTTAAATGTGAAGTTTTAGAGCTTTAATGCACAAGAATGAGGAGCCTATTAAAAGCCACAGGATACAGTGAACTGGATGGTTTTCAAAGAAATTGAGTTATGAAGAAGTGACTCCTTTTCTGGAGTCAGGACACTCCCCAGAGTCATGGAATAGACTAGATAACCCCAAGTAGCATTTGCTATTTGATCTGGTACGTCCTTTAGATGAAATCTACAAAATTACTTTTGATTGTACTTAATTGTGAAATAAATCATTTATTTATTGTCTCACAGCAATTCTAAAATTATTCCCATGGTCTGCTCTAATGTGATTTGATCATCATGTGAGACTCAGAGACAGGGGCACAGCAGCTTGTAAACTGTAAGCCTTAACAATTCTTATTATCTGGGATAAAGAATTCAATGCAGATATCAACTGGGAGAGATGCCTCATACCAGTTTATTGCACCACAGGGAAGAGGAATGAATGCATACTCATAATCTCTTGCCTAATCTGGGGTTATCTTCTCAACTAAGCCTCAGTACCTCTGCTCTACTGTTCATGCCCATGTGTCTGGTCTTACAGATTCACTGCCTTAAAATGTTGATCATAGTCTTTATTCATCATGTTTGGAGTTAGAACCATGGGTATGTGAATGAGCAGTTGGGACTGGATCGTCTCAGTCTTTTGGGTTGGGCTCCACAAGATTCCTTGGTGGCGGCAGACGGGCTAAAAGGGTTAGGGTTCAGCTGCGCTCCAGCTGTGTGGATTATATTCGTAACCAACAGCCAGCAGATGGGGGTCCATACCCCACTCTGTCATTTAAAAAGTGTGCAGGGAAATATTTCAGAGCAGTCCACCCATGTTATTTTTGACTTCTTAAGTACACCCTCATTTTCACGATGTGCAAGTCTTTTTAAAAGATTTACAGTCAAGCATTTATTGCTTTATTTACAGTCAGCATGTTTATCTGTGGGTCTTGAGGGTATATCGGTGTGTTAAGAAGCTCACCAGCAGCCTGTAACATAGCCGGTTCTTCACACGCAATATGGATGTTAGAGGATTTTGTTATAGATGTTTGTGCAGTTCCACCATGATACGTCTTGGTTTTGTTTTGGGTTTTTTGAGTATTTTTTTTGCCGGGCGATTTCAGATACCTCCTGTTCATATACTCACCTTATGTGCTAGTAAATCGGCTCCACTCAGCTCTACTCAGCAATTTTCTTTCTGTTTAATGAGATTTTATATCTCATACGAGACACTAGCCACCCTATTACTTTTCCATCAACCTTTATAAATGAACCTGAACCAGACCAAAGTCAGCAGGACAATACCCCCCTCCCTGTGTGCTTTGGCTGACTTGTTTGGGACATGAGACTATTATATGAATAGATTGTAATGAAATTGTCTGTAATCTTTAAGGAGCTCTGAAGAGATTCCAAGCTAGCTGCTATCTTCACTTCCTTTGTGTCACATTTTCAAAAGCAGCCTATGTTAAGTGATCAATGTGTTGGAAGTAAATGGTAGTAATGCATCCTCTGAAATTGGGTGAGACACAATGGGGTTTCAGAAATGCATTCATGGACTTTGCTGAAAGTGATATACCTTTTGACTGGATTGTTCGATGGCTTTGCTTGGCATATGGATTGACCACTAATCAACATTAAAAAAATTCTCTCCTCTCTTAGGGTTTTGTGACAGAGGCAAGTCTATAAAGCCGAGGCACTTGAGGGAGGAACACCAGCCCTTTACCCTTCACCCCTTACCCTTGACCCCTGCCTCCTTCCCCCCCTCAAGGAGCTATGGCGCCACGTAAACGTGGTGGTGGAGGCCGTGGCGTGTCTTTTATCTTCTGCTGCTTCCAGAGCAATGACCATCCTGAGATCACCTATCGCCTGCGGGAGGACTTTGTCCTGCAGACCATGGAGCCGACACTCCCCATCCCCAGCTATGATGAGCTGGACAACATGTTCTCTGAGCTTGTGGTAAGTGTCAGCATGAATTTTGTTTCTAGTTATGTTGTGTGTAAAAAAAATAAATAAAAAAATGAAGGCATTTCTAGCAGTGTAAAGTATTATGTATTTTACCACATTCACACACACATTGAAAAACATTTATTTACTGCTACTGTGCTGGAATGGGAGCAAAAAAAAGGTAAAGCTGAGACATATAAGCCATCACCTGGTGACCTACTATCATTAACAGGACTAGTCTTTTGCCACGGCTTCAGTGAGAATTGGAATCATCGAATAAACATGTTGTGACCGCCCGGCCGTGACACTGCAGGTGGTGATGACCTATCCCACATGTCAGAAATATACTTGTGAATCTGTAGATTGGAATCTGCTCCACTTGTTTGATATCATTTTTTGACTACTAGACCATGCAGAGAAACCCCATTTGTTTTCAACATTTTGAATCTGTAATGTTTGAAAATGTGAAGAAGAAATGGTCTATTAATTACCGTTACTGACACAACAATAGAATGACCAAAGCTACACCAACTATTAATGTCCATTTAATATTCACTTAAATAGTCTAGAGAAAAAAATGCTATTGAAAAGCTGAATGCACTGCATGTTGTCATGGTAACATAGACAGTAACGTGTCATGTGCACATCTCTGTGTTCATTTGTCACCAGTTATTTGGCAATTAATTTCAGCACACTTCCTTTTAATTATTCAGTGCATTATGTTAATTATTTATCACATTATTTATCATCCCGTCAGCCCTATTCAGTATGTCCTAACGTTGGCTCTATCCCTCATAGCTGATTGTTACTGTAGTATGTTCTGGTACGTTTCTGTATTATGGTCTCATGGACGTTTGTGCTTTGTAGCATCCCGTAGGACAGTCAGGTGGGAAAGCTCATCACCTGTCACTTTACTTTTATTGACGGATGTGTGGGAATGAAGATTTATTATCTGTACTGTGTTTTTTCCTGATCTATTTATGGGTTTAGTGCGTGAAAGGGAAAAAAGAGCTAAACACATCCCCATAAAAAGGTCTTTGAACATAATCACAATTACAAAGACAGGCACGCTGGTGAGTCATATTGGGTTTAATGTCATGTATCAGTGTGAGTCAGTGATCATAGTGGTTGGATCTAAAGCAACATGATACAACTTACAAATCACAGCAAAGAGAATAGGTGGTGTCCAAACTGCAGGTGGCTAATGCACTGTTCAACCATAGGAGTTTATATAATGTAAGTTGTAAGGGATTTGACATGCTGATTTGTGTGTGAACTTGATTCAAACAGGAATATTGAGTTTCGTGTTTGGCAAAATTCAGAAAGCAATCTACCAATATTTTACTAATCAATCTAGCAAGAAGTAACTTGTGTCATATGAATATAATAGAGTTGAAATAGTTTAGAATCCTTTGAATTTGCAGTACCTAAAATAAAGGGAAAAAAAGAAAAAAGATGCAACTTCAGTTGGGCTTTAATAACATATGTTGCAGCATTATTTGTTTCAAAGAGATCAGTCAATAAAATCATGACCACATATGTCAAGCAGGTAAACTACATCTGCAATCAAAGAACAATGTTCTGAAGTGCAAACCATGGACAAAGATACATAAAGACTTTTCAGAATACTTATTCAACACCGGACAATTTCATCAGCAGCGGCTTAACCAGCTACAGTAAACATTGTACAGTATATTGAAAACTCAAGATAGCTTGAGTTACTGTTCAGAAACTTCTTATAACTACACTGCCCGGCCACAAAAAGGTCGAGCACACTAATATATTAGCCTTGATCAACAGTTGGTCAGGTCGAGGCTCAGCAACATTAATGTGACAATAAAATGAAGTCAGCTGATGACCTGATTGTAGTGAATGAGCAGGTTATCACATCAATGCACTTTTTCTTCCCTGATGACACGGACATAAAATGGAGACTCAAATAATGAAAGAGTGGTTCAGGGAGCATGAGGAATCATTTTCACATATGTATTAACACCCCAGAGTCCTGGCCTTAACCCTATTGAAAGTTTGCGGGATGTTGGAAAGGACTTTACGGAGTTGCTCAATGGTTCCCTCATCATTTTAAGACGTCGGTGAAAAATTAACCCATAATTGACATGACATTAAAATAAGTCAGTTTTTCTCTGACTACTGTTGTGGTGATCCCAAGCGACATACCAAAGTCATGGAATGTGGCTTGGATGGTTGTCTCGGTATCCTATTCGGTGTTCACGTGTACCCACCACAGGAAATTCAATAAGTAGTAAACTTAGTTGATGCTGATTGACTGTTGTGTATCACTCACTTGCATGATGACGAGCAGCAATAAATAATAAAGGCCATTATTCTTATTAGTATTATTAATAACAAAATTGAAATCCCAAAAAAATAGAGGCTCAGACTTGTGCAGAATTAAAAAAAAAAAACACAGTTAAACTCCGGTAGGCAGAGAAACTTGCAGATAAATAAATGTTAATGGAGCAAATGCCAACATCAAAAGCTTGACAGAACACAAGCTTGTTAAACGGATAATTAAAGTAAAAAGACAGGTGATATAAATGAAAGCAGAAATCAGCTCATGAAAGCAAAGGCGCTGAAAAGCAAACCCAGACTCAGACACCTATCAATATCTATTGGGAGCCCTGCTTTTAGGCAGTGCCTAAATCTACATATTAGTGTTCATTGTATGAAGTATAGTTCCATGGAGGATTTTGTAGAAACTGGAGGATTTTGTTTCTAGTGCAATATTCTGCATGTCAGTGATTTAACCACTTTTTGAAAGTCAAGAGTAGCAATGTTTCTTTAATAAGCATTATTATAGTATCAACTAGTTCTCATTATGCCCTGACCGCACATGGTGTAATCAATGGTAATGTGCTGCAACATGATGAATTTATACAGCCCCCACTTATGCTGTAAAATTTGCAGTAATTATGGGAGTGTGGCTAAGTGACTTGATCAAATTGAGATCACTCAAAGAGGGGTCCCCCGCCCAGACTGGCAATTTATCTTCTTTGTCCCTCCATCTTACACTTGCCTTTTTTGTTTTCTTTTCTTTACTTCCTCGTCTTTCTTGCTCCCTGCGAACCCCTGTGGTCTGTTGGCTCAGCTTACAGCAAAAATGTCAACCATTTTTGCATATCAATAGGTCTTATTGAGTGGCCTGATGCCTTGGCCTGTTCTGTAGACTGATTGCTTGTTTTTGTTTGGTCGTCTCTTTAGCCTCGTTTGGTTATGAATTGCTGTACACGACAGAACCGCTTCAGTCAGTCTTTTCACAGTCTTTACAGAGACATTTGGAGCCTTTGCCACGTGCTGGGCTTTCACAGTGTGAGTCAATATGCAGAGTGTAAGTTTCATTAGATTATTTGGCGAAGGTAAAGTTCTATAATTAAGTTCTTAAGGCAAATGAATACCCACAAGGCATGCTTTAAAAAAAAGGTCTGAACACTTTTCAGAGATATAGAATGGATCATTTATAGTGTACTGCCATTATGAGGCAGCTAAATGCATATTTCTTGATATTTGTGATTGAGGCTACACAGCACATCCATTCTTTTATTTTAACCCAGTTTAGTTTGCATGCCAAACCCGAAAGAAAGATTGTCACTGTGCAATGACTAAATGAAATAAGATTCAAACAGCAATTCATCCAAATGTTGCATATAAGCTTTTTTTTTTTTTATTATTTTTATCTTTTTTCAGAAAGAACTCCTATTGTGTATAAATTGTACACATGCTATAAACATGCTATAATTACAGTTAATGGATGAAAAAAGTACTGTTTATATATTATCTGTATAACACGTCACTAATAAGTTGCATGATTTTTAAATTTTCCACTAAATGTTTCAGTAAATATCGTTGTATATGTGGTTAACCTTATAACCTTTGTGCTGGTTACATACAGGACATTACGTGTAACTAACAGTAACTGACATACTGTAGACAAACCCAAATGTGAAAAGCCTTTGTTTTGATCCTACGGTCTTTGTATTCCCTTATATAGCTTGGAGATGAAGGTGTAAACTGTGACCAAGACAGCAGTGCCATAGAAGGATTCTGTGATGCAGTCTGTGCCAAACTGTGTTTGACTTACGAAGGCCGTTTTCCTATAAACTTTCAAACTCTAATCACATTGCACTCAAGTGCATGAACACCAGCTTCCATTAAAAAGCAAATATTTAAACAACTTTTATATTCATTAGTCAAACAAAGTGGACACCAAAACTACTTGAAATTTTTGCGGAATGAACAACAACGTGTGAAGGGCATGTATTACTTATATTGAAATATAAGCAAAAGAAAATGAATGCTTTCATAATACGAAACTCAACATTAGACTGCGTAAGCATTTCCACTGTATTTTAGATACAACATCAGAGGGAATAAGTCACAGTAATAAGTAATATTAAATGTGTGAGGGGATTGCAGCATCAAATGTAAATATACACTCCCTGACCACTTTTTAACAGGAACACCTGTACCCCTGATAAATCATGCAATTATCCAGTATCATCCAATAGTGTAGTGTCTCTACATGATGCATCACAATGCATAAAATCAGGTAGATCATGCAGACCAGCTTTCGTGCATATTAACATCAAACATTAGAATAGAGAAAAATTAGATTTCATTGACATTGTTCATGACATTGTTGATAGTGCTAGATGTGTGTTTAAAATGTTGCTCTCCTGATACATTCACAGCGCACACAGCAGTCTCTAGAATATATAAAGGATGGGGGGAAACATCCCCTAAGCAGTAGTTCTGTGAGTAGAAATGCCTTGTTGGTGCGCGAGGTTAGAAGAGAATAACCAGACAGGATTGAACTGAGAATAAGCATACAGTAACACAATTAGCCACTTTTTACAGCAGTGTTGAGTGGAAAAGTATCTCAGAATGCACAACGCATCAAACCCTTAGGAGGATGGGACAGTGGGGTACAGTCGTTTCAGCCAAGAACAGGAAGCTCAGACCAGAGTAGACACAGGCTCTCCGAAACCTGACAGATAAACCTGGGATATACCGTTGCATAGAAATTTTTTTATATTAGCTGTGAACATGAACTGCTCTTGTCCTGTATTTTTTGGATTTCATGTCTTTTGCTTCCACCACATGACTGTCTGAATAAATAACTGCATGAATGAGAAGGGATACAGTCTTTCCTGCCATACAGCCAGTGAGTAGCTGATGAGTCTTTTTTCAGTCTATTATTGTTTAGGTATAGTCAGTTTAGGTGGATATTTGTCAGCATGATGACAATGATGGTGATCTTTAGGATACAGATACTTATGGTGTTCTCTATAACGTGGCTGTAGGTTTGTTGAGACTAGTCCTACTGCGACTGAAGATAATACTGTTTTTTGTTTTTTTGTTTTTTTGGCTATGAAGGTGTGGTTTGGGGCCCAGGGGTAAAAATGGAGCTCTTGATTATCTCACCAGTGGAATTGAGTCACCAATCCATTTTAAATTCTGCCCTGGATCTATTCATGAGAGATTTATGGAGGCTTTCCCTTGTGTGGATTTGTCTCATTGTAAATGTAGCCGTAGGTTTTGAGATCTCTGTGAGAGGGTTATGTTTCATGAGGCCATTTTAGTAGAAAGGAGTTACCCCCCATTATAATCCGTTTTCCATTTTAGGGTGAGGATGATGTAATAAAGACAGACTTGATATGTTGTGAAGAATCATGGGGAGATACAGTGGATTTATGTATAAATGCAAAACCATTCTGTAATGGTCTTTTGAGTAGTAGTATTCCTTCTAAAACTCAATTCTTTCTTTATCCACATATACTGTATATACAAATTCTTGTATCACCACATATCTATTTTAATAAATGCAAAGCTTTGAGTTCATCAGTGCATTGATTTTGTTCTTTTTTTTTTTGTGCACAAGAAAAAGGACACTGCATAGCTGGTTTCACCATTTAGAAGCTTGCTAATCCTTTTAACGAGAGTAGCAAGGAAAGACCCTGTGATCAGTGTTATAACCCTATGGATTAATGCTTGCTAGGTAATTGGAGTCTGTGTGTGCGTTGAAGATGGAACTCTGCTGAATGTGCACCTCATTTCCGATGAGGAGATTCACAGGAAGAGAAATGATGGGGCAGGAAGAGAGATGAAGCCATTCTTCCTTTCTCCTCTGTCCCTGCTGGCCAAAAGAGACTTTACTGTCACCAGACAGGAAAACATTAGCACTGGTCTGTAGTTGCTGATAAAATTACTAAAGCAAGTGACCGTATGGGAAGGTATGCAAAAAGTTCCCCACAGGGATTTCAGTATTACAGTGTGATTATAATACATTTAAAGGGACATCGCATGAATTTTTTCATTTAAATTGGATATTATTGGTAGTAGATACTGGTATAGCATGATGGAAAGTAAAATTATTATTTTTACAAAATCCAAACAGTGTTATCTCAAGTCATACCCTTAAACCACATGCTGCTTAAGCTAAAATGCTTGAATCCCACTGTATAAATGACATGGATTAACTGATGGGCAAGTGGAGACAGCATCTTGATATGAGTGGTTAAATGCTAGTGGTCCAAATCATTTTGTTTTACATTAACCACAAAGAACACGTTTTAATTCTGCCAGAGGACATATTGACACTTCCTGAAATATGATGAAAACATTGGCAAATATTACAATCACAACCCGCAATTTAAATCATTGCAGAAGGAGAAATCCAGATGAATGTAATACCTGCAATTGATTTATAACTCTCAAAGAAGACACTGAAGAAATTAAGGTGATTTTTTTTGTTTTTTTTGTTTTAAAGTATAAAGAACAAATAAACTGCATTTCAATCTAATTGATTAAACCAATCCTCAGATTGTCTGATATCATTTTATATACATAAAAGTATATTTGGTTGTATGTTAAAACCCTTCATGTTTTGATCCTTTATGTTCTGCTCCACTTTAGAATCACTTATGGATGCCTATGTCCCAGAAATCTGACCTGGTTTAAAACAGGTTTCTCCTTCCCAAAAATGGCACACCTCATTTTGTGGTAGTGCTAGAGCGTAATTCACGTCTGAGCGTAGCTTGCTGCCTTAAACTGAAAATAATTGAATTATATAACCCAGACGAAGTTTTTTTTTGTAGCAAGGTTGTATAAAGAGTTAAGTGGATGCACTTGATAACTCTGGGTACTCCGGTTTCCTCCCATAGTCCAAAAACATGCACAGTAGGGTGATTGGCACTTTCAAATTGCCCCTAGGTGTGAGTGTGAGTGTGAATGGTTGTATGTGTGTTGGCCCTGCATTGGTCTGGCGAGATGTTCAAGGTGTACCCCGCCTTTGCCCAGAGTCGGCCGTGATAGGCGCCAGCCTCCCCTCGACCCTGATTAGGATTAAGCAGCCTTGAAATGAATGAATGAATGAATGAATAAATCCCAACTGCTTGGCCTGCACTTTTTGTAATATAGCAGCACCATTATATTAAAACAGGCTGATGAACTGATCCAAACTTGGTACAGTGGTGGCTCAGTGGTTAAGCCTCTGGGTTATTGATTAGAAGGTTGGAGGTTCAAGTCCCAATACCACCAAGCTGCCACTGTTGAACCCTTGAGCAAGGCTCTTAACCCTCTACTGCTTAGTTGTGTAAATGGGATAAAAAGTGTAAGTCACTCTGGAGAATGGTGTCTCCCAAATGCCATAAAAAGAAAAAAAAATGCAAACAATACAGATCATAATTTAGTTTAACAATTGCACAGGTTTGTGTTAGCTACTCCTTTTCAAGTCTGTTGCACTTGGACACTTTGGACTTTGTAACATTTATAGCTGCTCCATTTTGTGCTCAGGGTGTGATAAACATGAGAAAGGCATGTTGTGATTTTTAGGAGTGTGGAATAGTATATGAAGGCATGTGGGGGGTGTTTATCCCTAGGCCCCTCAAGGGAGTGACAGAATGAAGGGAGGTACTGCAACACATTCAAGTGCATGGTTTTACTCTGGCAGTCATGATATCAGTGGAACTTGTGTGTGTGTGTGTGTGTGTGTGTGTGTGTGTGTGTGTGTGTGTGTAAATGATGTTGCTACATATTGAGAACTGGAATATGCTTTTATGCTGGTCTTCACTTTTTTAAAGGGGTATTTGATGGTTAAGAGTTATTATTCGGGTTCAGGTTAGAATTAGGTTTAGGTGAGGGTTATGGTAAAGGTTGGGGTCAGACATTTAAATGTGATAGTTAAGGTAAGGGCCTAGAGAATACATTATATCCATGCATGTCCCCACAAAGATAGGTGTGTGTGTGTGTGTGTGTGTGTGTGTGTGTGTGCATTATGTTGAATTCAGATGATTACTGAGTTCCAGAGCATTTATGGTTATGGACCCATGAGCTTTCTCGCAGTCAGACCCATTGTTGGGGACTGACCACAGCAGTGTGTGTTGTGGATGTGCTATTTCCAGGTTTGAATGAAAGGAAATTGCTAGTGAAGAAGTTTATTGGGGGCCTTTATTGTCGAAACCATTAGTGTATTGTGTGTGTTTGTAAACTCACAGTTATGTGTGTGAAGTAGTTGGAATTGCTGTCCAAGTCCTTCAGCAACTGGTGGTTTGTGTTTAAATCGCTTATAGATCTAGACACACTGTTGTGCAGAACAGGTATTCAATTCATTTCAGTTCAGTTATGTTCAGTACCCACATTTTATCTGTACATTTAGGTCTTTACTGAACAGATCAGAGGTAATCCTGGCAAGGAAAAGCTTCCAGAGGCTTGGTGAGAAAAATAGACCTAAGTATGAAAGGAGTGACACCAGATAGTGGAAGTATGAACATTACAGTGTAAGGCAAAACTGTAGACACATAAAAACAAGAAGTAGTAGTGGTGTTCTACTGATTTCCTTGCATCACTACGCACATATTTAACCAGGCTGTATCTCATTTTTTTTTAATTACAGCCAGAGCAATGGTGTAAATATCAAACATTGTACAGTGTTACATATTAGCTGTGATGTAGGACAGTCTTTGCTGCCAATGGTAACGTAGAAAATACAACTGGATAGTGGATTAAAAAACCCCCAAAACAAAAAAAAACCTAACCGTTTTTTACAATGCAGTCCTTTTAAAATCAGGTATGCATTATTCACAGGGATGAAAATTATCTCAGCTGTGTGTATATATGT
>JBCNYH010000002.1:9943256-9968841 GCA_039654325.1 Tandanus tandanus | reverse complement strand
TATATATATATTTGTAATTTTTTCTTATTGAGACTTTTATCTTTATCTTATCTTTTTCTTTACTTGGTATGGAGCAGCTGTGTGCACACTATTTCCTCCGGGATCAATAAAGTATTCTGATTCTGATTCTGATTGTAATCAGCAGCAGGAGCTGTGCCCCACGTGCTGAGCAAAATGAGTGATGCAAGCATGTGATGTGTGACGTGATGTGTCACAAACGTATCATAGTTTTGATTGGCCCAAAGCTAACATTAGTGTGAGATATTGACTCAATATGTTTGTTTTTTTGGCACAGTGGTCACAGTATGTTTGCTGTATTGGTGCAATATGTAGTTATGCACTTTTTAAAAAATGAGATGCCATAAATCTACTGCAAATTATTTAGCTGACCCCCCAAGCAATAGCTCGCAGACCCTAGTTTGAGAATTGTGACTCAAGATGTTTAATAAATCCTGCTTGATAAATTTCAGCGTGGTGTTTACTTAACCAAGCGATGCATGCTGTGTCCCAATTACAGCCCTAATTACTTATTGCCCTGGGACTTTGGAACTAAAAATTATATATAGATTGTATCTAAAAAAGGGTGCCCCCACCCCCCAAAAAAACCCCCAAAAAACATAAAATAAAATAAAAAACGCTTCCTATTTTATTTAAATTCCCCACAAGATAAATCTAAACATGGGAACAATTTAGTCAGTTCTGTTTTACATGTAAATTAATTTTGTGCATTTCTAATTCAGCATAATCCCTCAGAGCTTGATTTATAAGGATAGATGGATTTTCCGAGGAGAAGTGGACAGTCGTTTGGTCTTCGGAGTGTTTCCTCAATACTGCTGACTCAGCAGAGTGGCCAGGCCAAAAGAGCAAAATCTTGGCATGGTCTCAGTTTGGGAGAGCAAGGGGTGGATGAGAGGGCATACAGGAAATGTTTCCCAGTCCCAGACAAACAGGAAGATCTCTCTGCAGGTGCAGTCTTTGTTTCTCAAAACAAGATAGATCCATGCCTGGGCTGCCAAGTTAAGAATTTGACTGAGGTGTGTGTGTGTCCATGTGTACCTCCTCTTTCCTTATTTCCTACTTCTGTTGTCCTCCACTTCTCTGCCACTGCCACATCATTAAACCTGGTTCATTTAGAAGCCGGAGTGTTTTTAGAGGCTTGGAGCCATTGTCCTGATAGTGCCACAGAGCTAATGACAGCTGGTTTGTGCCAGCTTTGGCATTGAAGCAGGATGAATAGGTTGAGTGTTTGTATTGGCCTTAAACCTGAATTCAGCACAGTGCAGGAAGTCATGACAGAATTGACCTTTCTTCCCACGATGTGATTCCACTGGTGCAGGTCTTCCTTTTCAGCTTGGTACACTTGGACTAAAATTTAAATGGGTATGACTGCAAAAGTGACTCACATCATATTTTGAGCAAGACATGAGTCACTTAATCTTGTATTTGTGCTATAATTTAAACGGTATTCGTATTTTACCCAATGCTTTTTGAAACTGACATTTTTTTTTGGTTGACATTTTTGGTTTTTAAATGTGACATAATTTAATGGTTTTATGTCACTTAAACAAGCAGATTTAAACCTGAACTAGGGCAGCAACGAGTACAATAGATCTGAAAAGTCTCCTGGGCGGCAGCTTAACCGTTTGTGTTGTGATGTGACTGTACTTGCTTTACTTTACTTTATAAAACTTGTGCAAATAAGATTTCAGTTTAATGTTTTTGTTCACTTCACTTTCCAGCAGAAACTACTGCTGTATAAATCCCACACCAAACATGCGCCATGCACACATAGGCATGATTAATTAAAAAGGTTAACGTTTATGTATGTGGTAGATTTTTGTTGGTATTCATCATTATTGAGTGAAGATATTAACTATCGTATGTTTTAACTGTGTCTTGTTATACATCACACCAATAAAAAATGTTACTTTTTTCCCTGTTGCTTTGGCGCACAGTGATAGGGTTCTCATCTAATTCAATGGAAATGGATCACTGCATTACACTCATTGTTCGGACATATCCACATGTCCCCAGTTTGCCCATATTTATAAATGGCTTCTTATTTAGCTCACCAACTCACACAATGAGTTCTACTGATGTGAGAACACAGACCCTGTATATGTGTGAGAAACATATCTAAAGGTTATTAAAAGCTGATTATTTGTCAATCATAAAGCAAAGCAGGACACAAATTACAATATGGTATTCATGCAGACAGGAATGAAGTTTCAGAGATTTTTAGTCAGTTTGAGTTTAATCACACCACCATTTGTAATTCGCAAGCTAGCTGGCTAGTTACTTTTTATACATATTTTAATTCTACACATATTGTGTGAGTAATGGCCTTAGCAAAGTGCTTAGTTGTATATCTCACTTGAAGCTTTGATTAGCAACATCATTATTCTGTGAGCATGCCGCTGTGTAAAAATTCTGCTGTCTCGGTTGCGAACTTGGTGTGTTGTCTTTTTGTTTATTTATTTTCGATTTCTGGTTTAATGATCATGGCTGGGGCTGTATATAGTTTTGAAGATGCTATAATTAACCCTTCCACAGACACAAGTGAAAAACAAATTGTAAAAAAAAAATAATAATGTTATTATTCTTCAATTAAAGATAAGTAAAACGTTTTTCATTATTTTTTCAATATCTTGAATATTGTGGATTTTATGAGTCGTATCTCCCAGTATACGTTGCCTTATTAAGGTAATAAACAGAGCGAAAACCTGTAGTATCTCTTGGTGAACGTTGCCTGTTTAAGGGTTAATTAGATTTGTCCAGTTATACACATTTTGTAAACGATAACGATCAGCTAAATACATCCTTGTTATAGCAAAAGAGTTAAAATGCATGAATATTTATGAATTGTAATTTCATTGAAGAGATTTATTACATCTTCAAGGATAACATCATTCATTTGCCAAGTCGCTTAATCCTACTAAGGTCGCGGAGAGTCTCCGCTGACTCTGGGTAAAGGCGGGGCACACCCTAAACAGCTTGCCAGACCATTGCATGGCCAACACACACACAGCCATTCACATTCACACTCACACTTAAGAGCAATTTTGAAGCAGTCAATTAGCTTAATGTTCATGTCTTTGGACTGTGGGAGGAAACCGAAGCACCTGGAGAAAATACACACAAGCACAGGGAGAACATACAAACTCCACCCTCCCCGAGCCCGGGACTCGAACCCAGCACCCTCTTGCTGTGAGACAGACGTGCTAACAACAACGCCACTGTGCTGCACAAGAAAACATAAAATAACTTAACTGAATGCCCTCCTAGACTTGAAGGTCCTAACATTCTACCTTCTTTAACTTCTCTATGAAGGACGAAGGCTATTTTAAGTTTTGTCCACAGCTCTTTTTGCTGATGTCTCACCTTTTCCTGTCAGTGATTATTCAGCCTCCTGGTTTTGCTGCAGTCAGGTGTAAACATGGCTCTTGAATATAGGCCATGGCTGAATGTATCAGCTGTCCTTAACCTTACAGGAAGGATTAAGGAAGTTTTAAGGGTGATCTTGTTCTCCTTATTTGGGTCTTCTTGTGGGGGTGAGGAGCAGATGTAATCAGAACGTTCACATCTCTCTAATGTTGTGACAAATATTTTTTTTTAGAAAAAAGAAAAAAGTTCACAATTCTTTTCTGTATTGGTGAGATCATGCAGCTTTGGCTTTGGGGAAAAAAGTTTCAGAAAGAAATGTTATCTCTTTGGGTCATACCTGCAGCTTTTTTATTGTCTAACTATTGAAGTTTGGTCTTTAGTATTTGAAACTTTTTTGCTTACTTGACTGGCTGAATTACATGTTTTTATACTCATGTCATTTCTCGTCTTCTTGCTTGTTTTTAATGTTTGTCATGACAGAACAAGTGTTCTTCAGTGTCATATTGTTTTGTATCCCAGTGATACCATACAAGGTGGAAGCCAAGTTTTTATATAGTCCATCTTCTATGCACTTGTGAACCCCAAGTGTTTTGGCCAGCTGGCCAAGGAATGGAATGGCTTGACACATAAATTCACACTGTGGTAGATCAGGAAGTGAGGAGATGGGATGAACGGCACATATTTTCACTTGAAGGATTGCTCATTAAATGTTTGATATAAAGTTCATAAAACATACATCTGTATTGCTATTAGCCCAGATCTCTAAACATGGTGTGTTTGATATAGACGTTTGCTGTAGTCAGCTTATTTTTCCAGAAACACTGGTATGCTTTCCTTCATATTAAATGTTTGCTTTTTAGCCTTCCATGATTAGTCTGCTATTTACTTGAACTATATTCAAGTGCACCACACCTTTGAAATGCAGGAGTAAATAGTTAATACTTCAAATTAATTGACAACAAGCAATTACGTTGATTTATAGCTATTGGCACAGGCTTTTGGCTGAGCTACTTTGTCTTTTGAATGGTTTCTTCTCATGTTTTGTCTGTATATCCTTCACTCTGGGAAGAATAGCCAAATATTTTGATCCTTGCTCGAGTGTCTTGAACTCTGGTAGTCCTTAGACAAACGCTAGAAAGAGTATTGCCAAGTGGAATATTAAGATCTCCTGCATTCATTTCCAGTGAGGGGTGTGGATTAGGCAGGTGCAGGAGGGTGGCTCGGGTGTTCTGTGCCTTTTGGCTTATATCCCAGCATGTATCCAGTCTCCCCTAACATGCTCCCCAGTGAGTTGGCACTGTTCCCCCAGAGATCTAGGAGAACTGGTGTGTGAAGTGGCCTTGTGCTGTCTGCAGATTCTTCAGCAGCTTGCCATTCTAAGCCTTCAGCCGTATCAACAATCATGATCTTAATTAAGAGCTAGTTGAACTGCATGGAGGAGAGGAGTGTGTGCTTGACCGCCCTTCCCTCTGCTATGATAGTGGTTTTAAGTCTTTTTACATTTTTTAAATGGGGATGTGTTTTTCATACTTTATCAGCCTTAGTACAGGATGTTTCACATTGGCTTTGTGTTTGTATTGAGGCTTAATGTTTCATCTTGTCGTATTAGAGCTACAATCACATTTTCTATTGTTTTGTTAGTTGTCTTGTTGGATAAAGATATTTTTCCCCTCTCGGTGATTTGCTGTATTTACTTGATTCAAATGAATACATATTAACAGTAAGTTGACCCACGATTTATCACAATGATATTAAAGGAAAACATTTGGAATATGCTTTTCTTTATTCACATCATCCATTACTAATGGCCAGAAAAATAAAAGTGTCTTTAACATGTGTGGATGCAGCAGCACTGCTGCAGTGTGCACTGTAATTTGGGCTTATGTGGTATCTCTGTGATGAGGTGTTGGGCATTGGAGACCACTGGAGAGCAAGACCTGCAAACTCTGCTGTCCTTGCTGTTGCAGATATTTGTGTAGAAGCTAGTGATGTACCATATTGCCAAATATTAGTAGATACTACACCATCAAACGCAGTGTCACCACAAAGTTGGAAGAACAGTTATTGTGAATGACTTTGTATTTTTGAGCATTAAACTTACCCTGTTCCAGGAGGACAGTGCTCCTGTGCACAAAGTGCAGCCCAAAAGAACGTAGCTTGCGAAGGCTACATTGGAAGACCTGAAATTTAATGGTGACCTGAGCACTATTAAATGGAATTGGAACACTGCGTACCATCATTGGCTGACCTCACTTATGTTCCTCTGGCTAAATGAGCACAAATCCCTATAGCCGTGTTCCAGAATCTAGTGGAAAGCCTTCCCAGAAGAGTCGAGACTGTTACAGCAGCAAATTAAGAATCAACTCTGTGATTTTAAAAAGAGATGTTTAGCCTCTAGTTGTAATGACCAGGTGTCCACATACTTTTGGCTGTAGGTTTTTCCCAGATAAGCGAAGACATTCAGATGTATTACAAATCAAGTTTAATTAATTAAGTTATATTGTTAAAGGCTAAAAGAAAATTCTCCACAGGGTGGGTTACATTTGTTTCACCACATAGTGATGTTTAACCTCAGCACTGATTTAAAGAATGTACGTGTTTCACTCATACCAATTTCTCTGAAGCTGTTCTGGTCAAATTAAAAGGTTTTATTCCTAATTACATTCCCAAGCCCAGTGCATTCATTTGGTTTCATTTCAGCATTCCCCAAACTTTATTTTTCTTGAGGAGTAGGGCTGAGTGATGTGCAACATTTATATCGGTGTTCTATTTATTTACTTATTTATTTACATTTGAATATTTTATTATTGTTATTTTTTAGAGTTATCATATAATAATCATTGAGTGCTTTGCTGTTTTAGTGGACATTTTTTTGCAAACCTAAACATTGTGATACATAACCTGAATTGTAGTAATATAATATATGGGTAATAATTATAATTCTGAGATACCAGTTTTGTCTGTATCAATGTGCAAATGTTCGAAATGTGTTTTTTCAGGAACAAGAAGAGAATAAAGGTGCTACCAGCTGGCCAGAGTACTACATTGACCAGCTCAATTCAATGGCAGCTGTAAGTACTTTACAGTAAAATCCAAACTAACATCTTGCAGTTTATAGAACTATGGTTTTTATGCATTTTCAGCATATAACATCCCCCACCCCCCCACCCCCCATAGTTATAAGCCCCCTTAGTTACTCTGCTTCATTGCTTTATTATCCTCATTCACCTCTAAATCTATCTGTCCTATACAGTCTTCTGTTTTTTGGCCAAGTTTAAAGATATCTTGCTATTTAAAAATAAACCTGCTCAGAATTTTTTTTATTATTTTAGTAGATTAAAGATGGGGATTTGCAGCCATGGCAAAAAAAAAAGCAGTGCATCAAAAAAAAGAAAAGTTTGCTGATAATAATCTTGTTCCCTGCCAATCATAATGCTGTAGCCACTAAACCCAAAGGCTTTTGTTGGGGGTTATACTATCACCGTGATGTGTGACTTGGCAACTCGGGCAGGCTTTTGGAATAGACCTGAGATGGTAAACTGATATCGGAGTGATCCCTAAACCGGGGGAAATCACTAACAGGCCAGCTTCCATCATGGACCTAAAGAGAGCCTGTTGCACTTGCACATAAACCGCAAGCCTCAGGTGATGTCATGTTCACAGAGCAATTTTCTAACACTGCCAAAATGGATAATCTATCCATCATGCACTCACATTTTCCTTTATGATTAGCCTGCTGTAGTCTTCTTTCCACTCCTACGACTAAAAAATAGTAATGTATAATTTTGTAGACTATTGTGTTTCAGATATTTATTTTGAGAAGTTGTGAATGGGAATTGAATCAAGTCTGATTGATTGTGTAGACAAATCATATTTTGGCAAATGTCGAGGCCAATAGTAAATTTCCTTTTACTCCACAGAGGAAGACTCTTCTGGCGCTGGAGAAGGAGGAGGAAGAAGAACGCAACAAGACCATAGAAAGCCTCAAAACTGCACTGCGGACACAACCTATGAGGTCTGCATGCATTACTGTGGTAGACATAATAAACACAAATTGTTTTACATACAGGACATTTGAAATATTACCTTGGTTTATGACAGTTATTGATTTTCACTGAGTAATAAACCAAGCTTTATAAATGTTGCTAAAAACTAAAGTGTTTTTTGACCTTTGTTGCTTCAGCTTGTCTGACATTTGACAATTAAACTTATGACAAACACGTGCATTTCATTGTTGAGCTTCTCGCCTCTGCCTGATATTATTACCATTTATTTCTGCTCAGTAGAAATTCTGATATTCCGCTTGATTTAGAATGTTGATCTAGATAAAGACATATTTCTATAATTGGTTCTTTTATTACAGGTTTGTCACTCGTTTTATAGACCTGGATGGTCTTACCTGCATCCTGAATTTCCTGAAGAGCATGGACTACGAGACCACCGAGTCCCAAATTCACACGTCCCTTATTGGCTGCATCAAAGCACTGATGAACAACTCGCAGGGCCGAGCTCATGTGCTTTCTCACCCTGAGAGCATTAACATCATTGCTCAGAGCCTGGCCACAGAGAACATCAAGACCAAGGTGGCCGTGCTGGAGATTATGGGAGCTGTGTGTCTGGTGCCCGGAGGCCATAAGAAGGTTTTAGAGGCTATGCTGCACTACCAGAAGTTTGCTTCTGAACGGACACGGTTTCAGGTTGGTCATGATGGAATACTGCACATCCTTGGGGTTGTTTTGTTTCCCAGTTCATTTGAGCCAGTAGCTGGATAAGCATACGCTTAATAGCGTATTTACCTACACAACATTTAACTGATTATCCTCTGTTCCTCTATGTAGATGCTTCTAAATGATCTGGACCGAAGTACAGGACGATACAGAGATGAGGTTAACTTAAAAACGGCCATCATGTCCTTCATTAATGCTGTTCTGAGCCAGGGAGCTGGAGAGGTGAGACTCCTTTCGTAACATGCGTGAGGCTTTTTATGTTTTGGTAATCACTCTATCATAGATTATGTTCCTTAGTGCTGTGTAATACACTATATTATTGAGGTCGTGATAAGTAGAATGAGTATACATTTGTTTAATGATATTGCAGGTATTATTCATATAAATTGTATTGCCCATTAGTTCTGATTCACATCAGATGTTAAAAGTTTGTACTGATTCTTTAACACAATCTGCAATCTGCAACATTACTGTTTTGTTGTCAGTCTGTTACATCATGATGCATACTGTATATTGTAGAAATGTCTCCATTTAATATTTTGCCATGTCATGTTATTCTTCTAGTCATATATTTATCTATACTATATGTACAGCTTTGCTTTTATAACTTTTGCCCAACATGTTTTTTTTACCTATAGACCAGTCTTGAGTTCAGGGTACATTTGAGATACGAGTTCCTCATGTTGGGGATTCAGCCAGTCATCGATAAACTCAGGTCACATGAAAACTCTACATTAGACCGGTAAGGTTCATGTGTAAATTGTAACTTGGAGTCACTTCTTATTTCAGTGCTTCTGGTTTGTCATCCCAGTCTTGTGTATTGTACCTTAATTCCTTAGGCATTTGGATTACTTTGAAATGCTCAGAAATGATGATGAACTGACTTTATCCAGACGTTTTGAGAGTGTAAGTGGACCAAGTGATCCTTTGTACTTTTCCTAATAATGACTGATGTTTAAGGTGTATTCGTAATTTTTTTTTTTTTTTTTTTTTAGATACACATAGACACTAAAAGTGCAAGCCAGGTGTTTGACCTCATACGCAAGAAGATAACTCACACAGATGCATATCCCCACTTTATGTCCATACTGCACCACTGCCTGCTCATGCCATGTGAGGATTCCTTCCTTCCTTCAGCTTTTCCTTCCTTCAGCTTTTCCTTCTTTCCTTTCTTCCTTCAGCTTTTCCTTCCTTTCTTTCTTCCTTCCTTCAGCTTTTCCTTCCTTCCTTTCTTCCTTCAGCTTTTCTTTCCTTCCTTTCTTCCTTCAGCTTTTCTTTCCTTCCTTTCTTCCTTCAGCTTTTCCTTCCTTCCTTCAGCTTTTCTTTCCTTCCTTTCTTCCTTCAGCTTTTCCTTCCTTCCTTTCTTTCTTCCTTCAGCTTTTCCCTCCTTCCCTTCTTTCTTCTGCTTTTCCCTCCTTCCTTTCTTCCTTCAGCTTTTCCCTCCTTTCTTTCTTTCTTTCTTTCTTTCTTCTGTCCTTCCTTCATTCCTTTCTTTCTTCCTTCACCTTGTCCTTCCTTCCTTTCTTCCTTCAGTTTTTCCCTCCTTCCTTTCTTTCTTCTGCCCTTCCTTCATTCCTTTCTTTCTTCCTTCAGCTTTTCCTCCCTAACTTTCTTCCTTCTGCTCTTCTTTCCTTCAGCTTTCCCTCCTTCCTTTCTTTCTTCTGCTCATGCTTCCTTTCTTTATTCCTTCAGCTTTTCCTTCCTTACTATCTTTCTTCTATTCATCCTTCTGTCTTTCCTTTCCTTCCTTCCTTCCACTCTTCTTCCTTGCTTTTCTTCAATCTTTTCTTCCTTCTGTCCTTTTCTTCTATGCTTTGTCTTCCTTCCTTCTGCTTTTTCTTTCTTCGTTCCTTCCTTCCTTCCCTTCTTCTGCTTTTCCTTCTTTCCTTCCTTCCTTTCAGTTAGCTTTTCCTAATTTAATTTCTCATTTCCCTTATCCTCTTTCTACGTTACATTCTCCTTTTCCTTTAGCTTTTCCTTCCTCTCTTCCTTCCTTCTGCTTTTCCTTTTTCCTTTTTACCATCTCCTTTTTTTTTTTTTTTAGCTTTTCCTAATTTAATTTCTCATTTCCCTTGTCCTCTTTCTACTTTAACTTCTATTTTTTCTTTAGCTTTTTCTTCCTCCCTAACTTCCTTCCTTTAGCCTTTTCTTTATTTAGCTTCACCTTGCCTCTGTCCTTTTTCTGCTTTACCTTCTTGTTTTGTACTTCTGTCCTATCCATTTATTTAAGAAAATAATATGTCTTAATAGTAAAGCACTTATGTGTTGTTGCAGATAAGAGGAGTGGGAACACAGTGCAGTACTGGCTGCTTCTTGACCGCATTGTCCAGCAGATGGTCCTTCAGAATGACAAAGGTCATGACCCCGATGTCACCCCTTTGGAAAACTTTAATGTCAAGAATGTGGTTAGAATGTGAGTTTTGTTTGCTCTTTTAAACTTGGTGCCGTTTTATCTTGCAGGTGTATCAGTGTTTTCTTGTAATGGGATCTAAGATTTTCCTCTTTTTTAGGCTTGTTAATGAAAATGAGGTCAAACAGTGGAAAGAGCAGGCTGAAAAAATGCGGAAAGGTCTGTCACCTGGGGTTTCTGATGTAATTTTTTAATACTATGTATTCTGTCAGAGGTTGCAGAGTTATTTAAAGACAATACATTGCTTTTTTTGGCCTCAATGATGACAGACCACCATGAGCTCCAGCAGAAGTTAGAGAAGAAGGAGCGAGAGTGTGATGCCAAATCCCAAGAGAAAGATGAAATGATGCAGACCCTCAACAAGATGAAGGAGAAGCTTGAGAAAGAAACAGGAGAACACCGACTGGTTAAGCAGCAAGTGGCAGACCTTAGTGCACGTCTGCATGATCTCAGCACGGTAAACAGATCTTATGCTATCAGAAGTTGTCGTCTAAACTGTTGTATTTATTCCATCCACAGTACACACAGTTCAACCATTATACTATTACTTCCTGGAATGCCTTAAACTGATGTGGCTTTATCTTTTTCTGTAAAGAGACAGGTAGCTGCTGTACCTGGTGGTCCACCAGTCATCCCTGGACCCCCAGGTGGGCCTGTCTGCCCCCTGGTTCCTCCTCCACCCCCAGGAGGAATGATGCCACCTCCTCCACCACCTCCACCCTCCGGTGCCATGATGCCCCCACCACCACCACCTCCTCCACCTGGTGGCCCTCCACCTCTTTCTGGACGGCCAGCTCTTGGTGGCCCACCACCTCCTCCAGGAGCCCCTGTAGGCCCAGCACTCAAGAAGAAAAATATTCCCCAGCCATCACATCCACTGAAGTCCTTCAACTGGTCCAAGTTGTCTGAGGTGAGGCTACATGAGTCATCTGAACCAGGCGTTCTCAAACAATGCCTCCTTTAGTGCATATTTATTTTATTAATTGTATATTGATATTCAGATTTTAGGTTGTTTGTATTCTGGTTAATATATTAGATATAGAGAATGTTTCACTAATAGAACATATCATGTCTAATGTTATTGACATTATTTGTTGGGCAATGTGATTTTGAGTTTTGGAAGAAGTCACCAATCAGTCTTCTAACAGGCCCATATCTATAAGAACTCGATCATAAATGTAACACCACTGTAGGCTAATGTAGGGTTGTTCTCATTCTTGCAGAATAAGTTGGAGGGCACAGTGTGGACTGAAGTTGATGACTGCAAGGTTTTTAAAATCTTAGACCTGGAAGACATTGAGAAGACCTTCTCAGCATACCAGAGACAACAGGTTACTAAATGCAGGGCAATCTGTCCATCTCTCTTTTTCATTCAGGGCAAAACGAGGAAGCATTTGCAGTTACTCATGCATGAGAATGTGATTTTAATGCTCAAGTTGTTTCTGGCTGTTCATGCCAACAAAGCATTACAAAGTATGGAGTTGGAATTCTCATATGTTTACAGTGGATAGTAGGCTTCATGATGTCATCAGGCAAAACATAACGGTTTTTAATGGATAGCATGCTCTGGCACCCTTTTATTTTTGTTCTGGCCAGTGCAACTGCAGTATGCTTTCTTTCTTCCTTTCTCTGTAAAGGCCATGATCAGGCTACACTGTACATTAATTTGATCAACTGTATTAATAACTAATGCAAATCCATACTATGCTGTGTCCGAAACGATTCCCTGTTCCTTATATAGTGCACTTTAATGTCTGAAAACGTCATAATAAGCAATTATTGAATGAAATAAGGTATGATATGTGGAGAATTATTCAATTGAGGGGGTGTTAAGGCCTCGGTGGATAACACCGAGAGACTCTGAGACCGAATAATTCTTCACACATTATATCACTGAATTCTGTAATTGTTTTATTGTTTCAAAATATATCAGAGTCATGTATTTCTTCGGTGTAGAACAGACGCCAAATCTTTGTCCGTTGCAAGACTTTTGGTAATTCTGCTTTCCAGATATGCTTGGAATATTGTATAACTTACTTCTGTTCCTTTCTTTGTGTTTCTGAAATCATTCTCCTTGAGTAATTCACAGCAGCAATGGGAGGAGGGAGGAACTCTGGGGCATGATGTTAGTCGCGCATTATTCATTGAACTTATTCAACTATTGCCGTCAATGATGGAATACTTTGACTCATAGAAGAATACCAAGAATTAGTTGATGGCTTTCCACCAATCAGAAACGAGAAAATAATTTGAATGAATCATCAAAAAACGTTTACTATAACTTAACAGCTATATAATCCCCACAATGCATTGTGTTATTTAATTTTATTAAATAAGTCACATACCTGTCTTTTCTGCCTTCCTCAAACATATGTAATCGATTAATTACTTTGTGAACTCATTTCTTTAGTCATGTGTCCTGCATGTTTTGCAGCGTACTGTGAGTCCTAATGCCGAGTGAGGAACACGTCCGAGCAATGTGTATAAAACATGTGCACTCACATATTCTCTTCCTTATAATCGCTTTTTAATTGTTTAATTTTATTTCTAATGTCTGAGATAGTATTAGGTAAGGGTAATTTGAGGGTGATAAGGGTATTATTTCGAGCACAGCAATAGTCTAGCATGTTTAAAAAGTTGAGTTTCATTCCATTATCCATTTCTTTTGCTCTATCATTAATGTACTGAAATGGTATGTGATTCATCATAGAAATTATGAATATTAAAAAAAAAAAAAGAATAAAAAAAAAAATGCATGCAGCTGACTGTGAAACCCATAATGCACTTCTGCTTTTGTGCATCCTCCCAATCATCGTCATCATCAGTCTCATCTCTTTCACTAGTTTGTTTTAATTTGGCTGAATTTACAAATCACCGCTCTTTCTAACGTGTGCTGCATCTACTTTGCTTCTTGCTTAGGACTTCTTTATGGTCAATAACAGCAAACAGGTAGGTGTCACTCTAAAGTAATCAATTTCTTTTGTTTAAATTTTGCTTGATCGGTGCATGATACCCTGCTAATTGTATAAATTAATGCATACATTAACATGCGAACTAAGTATCTAAAGTTAAATTGTATTGCTCTTGTGCAAATTGTCACGTGTTATGGGAAATGTCTAATATTCTATCTCTAAATTTTCCTGCAGAAAGAGGCTGAGGACGATACTCTGAGCTCAAAGAAAGTCAAAGAGCTCTCCGTTATAGATGGTCGACGTGCACAAAACTGCAATATCCTTCTCTCACGGTGAGTGAAGCTTGTAGCCTTGGCTGTGAGTTTACATAATGATTCAATGCCTCCGGAACCTTCTGGTTTCCAGACATGAGGTCATATCCTGTATGTAAAACTCGCACTTGATTTGATTGTCTCTTTTACGGTTCCATGGAAGCACCTTGCCTGTACAGTGTTATTTCCTGCTGAAGAAAGACATTTTCCAGTTCCTTCACTGATACGGGGGTGGTTAATTCTTTGTCGAGCCGTTTAACCGTTTGTCCAATAAATTAATGGGAAACTTACCTCAGCAATTAGAAATCCTGTGTTTGCACTTTTGTCATCTTGTTCACACAGAGACATAATTTGTTAGACTTCACAACATGCTAGCTTCTGCCAAGAGTGATATTTGAGCCTTTGATGAAGAATAATGATGGCTAACCTTCATTTCTCCTAGGGTTATATTAATATCATATTTTCTTGTGGTTATTCTGTTCACAAGGACTGTCTAATGTGGTTTTATATCAGAATATTTTTAGTTACATAAAATTTCATGCACTGAATCATAAGCACACACACACATACACATGGATTGAAGCCCTGGTCATGTTAAAAAGAGGACCTTTAACAGCTGTTCTAAAACTGATAATGGAGCAAGTTTCATAGTATATGTATTGGCTCGCAGCACTACCCCTTGATTTAATTTGTAATTGTAAGTAGGTCTTATCAGGCCACTATTAATGACAGGAAAAAGGTGTGTGACGGTAGAGTCCATTCATTTAGCTTCTTTTGTTAGAATTTCAGAGTAGAATGAGTTTATTCATAGTTTGCCTCCACCCTTTGAGGCATTTATATAGGCGTGACTTGATCACGAGAATGATTTAGACTCATGTTTGATCCATTCAAAGTTGTTCACTTTTACAGAGTTGCCTTAGAGTGATTTGTACTTTGCCAAAGTGTAACATAGGCTTCTGCTAAATCAGTCAGCTTTCTCAGTGCAGGAGTACAGGTCTGGGATTACTTTCTCTCCTTTATGTTTAATTATGGACACGTGAATATGTTGGATCAGCACTGTAAGTGGTTTAACACCTTATGATCATTCATTATTTTTCGAGCAAAAACTTCTGCTTGTCAGTCAGAAGTGGCTTGTGGTGTGAGAAACGAAAGCCATGAAAGTGTAACAGCTGGCTGCCCTCAGATTTATGAAAGCTCACTAATTGACTGTGGTTTGGCCTCATCTGGAAGCGGGAGGTTTAATCTCAGGAGTGTGTTTAACGATGTCTGACTCAAATCACACGAAACAAACCAAAATGGCACTTAGCATTTCCACTCAGCCTTTTTTAGGGTGTACAGGATTCCACATCAAGGAGAGGTTTCCCCACAAATGGGATGGATTGATTAGATTAACTCGGTTGAAGGTGGGATTATGAAGTGTACGTGTGTGCAGATTTGTGCCATTATACTGCACGTTACCAAAGAGAGAGCAGATGAACAAGGATCAGACTTTTTGTTTATTGAATTTAATGAGCGTCTGATTACAGAGAACTTCAACATGTCAATGATTACATGTGATTTTCACCAATATTGAATAACAGCACTTTTGTTACTCTGTTTATTATTAAACTTAGTTTTTTATGGGAAACATCTGCCATACAAAACCCTATGAATTAGTGGTTACTATGGAAACAATGAGTAAAGGAAAACTAGGTATATTAGAGTGTGCAACCTCTTTTAATTAGGTTTTACATTAGTAGTTTATTGGTGGATGTGTTTCTCAAGACAAATAATCAACATTCTAAGAAATTTGACTCTCCAGTCCATAACAAATGTTTAAAAAGTGTGGTTAAATCTTTGTTGTCATGGAAACCCCACTTTCTACAGCTATTTGAATAATTTAAGCCATTTGTCATCTCTTAAGTGTTATTCCTGATCCTAGTGTCTGTGTAATCAAACGGAATATATCTTATTAAGGGAACAGGTAGCAGAGGAAGAAGAATTGTGCACAGATTTGAATGAAATTTATCCTGAAAATGTGTCTAAGATTACAAGATTAGGTCTCAGTGTCTAATGTTTACTGAAAAAATCTGTGTAAGGCATGAAAAAAATAGGAACAAATAGATTTCAGTGGCAACAGTTTCATGCTACATGGATTTGTGTATGTACAGTTCCTCATTTTTGTAAAACCTAAAGTATTTTGAACATTAATTATGAGCGTAAGGCCATCAGAGGTGCATTTATATCAGCATTCCTTTGATATAATAGTAATAAGTGACTTGATGGAAGTCTTTTGTGAAAACACTAACAAGCCCTAATGCTTTCCCATCCTTAAGTTTATTTATTTATGTAGAAAGTAACATCTTAAAGTGGTATAGGATTAATACAACACAGCAGTCAGCAAATACAAACATATTTTATTCATTAAGGTTCACGTAAAGCAAATTCAGTGATGAGTTTCTAAACACATGATCCGTGTTAGAAAATAGTTGCTGAAAACATATGAAAAGCATGTGGCCTGTGCAGTTACACAGTTTATAGTATCTTTTCTGCTCAGGATTTTTTTGCAGGTCAGAAGTCAGGGCTCGTTGACACCCTAAAACCATACTCAACACTTCTGTCTTACTTTTTCCTCAGTAGAGTTGCTTATCCATATAAAACTTGGAGGTGTGCATAGTCACTTTGAACTTGAAGTGCAGCAAAGTACACCCGTAATACAACTAAACTTGGGGGAGGGGGGCAACAACGTACGTGTTGAGAAGCGTCCACACAATGAAAAAAGGAACAGTATTTTATTTATTTATGAATTTTTTTGTTGAAATCCACTAATCCTTGAATGTGTCCATGTTAAACTAGCATTAGCAGCACAGCACATGTACAGAATGCACCTGTATTTTGCGGCTGAGCTTGAAAAATGACTTCACCTTTTTGGCAACTTGGCGTGGTTTCAGTGCCTTCAGCAGACACAATTTGAATGATTTTAAAACTTAATTTTATATATTCGGTAGTTATTTTAATCATTCAAATTTGAATAATAAGATTTTTATTATTTTTATGACAAATTTGCAGTAAACAGACAATTTCAACATTTTCATTTTTACCTCAAAGTTAATAAGACAACAAAGCAAAATTTTGTTTTCTGTCAAAGTATGTTGGACATCCGCCATGTAAGCCCCCTTGAATTAGTAGTTGCTATATAAACGATAGTATACTAGAACAAATGCTTTAATAAAAGCCTGTGATTTGCCTTACAGCCAGAAGTCAGTCAGAGCTGCTTTTATAGCAAACTAATCAATACCTTCTGACCAGTAACATATTGAGAATTCAACAGTGCTGTGGTAAAAAACATGGTCTGGAGGTGATCCACATCCTGCTTGGTGGCTCCCCACCTTCCTCTTACTCCGTCTCTGGCAGAGGAACTGAGAGTGCTCTCCAATCCAGATCTCAGGCTCCTGTCAAACACCTGTTGTGTTTGGCACGTTCACACATGAAACTAACCCAATAACAGCAGCACTCCTCACGCTGACTGTGAGCAGTGTGTAGTCTAGCAGGACTGGCTGTGTTGATATAATTTCTTCAATTCTGTTGTGATAGCGTGGAGCTGCTTCATCACGGATGAATCATGTAATCTTCAGTGAATGCAGCTTAAATAAAAACCAAGTCTTCTCACTTTAAGAATTCAGTATACATACCACTGCCATTGCACCACAGATTTAACCATGCAGTTCTATCCAGTAATTGTGGTTATTGGGCATAATCAAGTGAGAGTCTGATGCCAAACCAAAATTATTAACATGATTCATTATATGTGACATGAATCCACCTGGGGGAAATTTGACACCTTTTTTAAAAATTTCTTTTGGTCCAAATCTGAACTGAAAATTGTTCTGGGATTTGAGGTTGTCAATGGAACAAATCTTCATGGGTGACCATGACAAAGAACATGTATCATTGCTTTATACAAGTGGCACACATGTTGGTTTTGGACTACAACCAACAGGATGTGAGTGGTCTAGACTCAAATCTGTACTGACTTGGCTTTATTTTGAGTTCTGTGATTCATTCATGTCTGGCTGCTTTGTGTTTCCTGTCATTTTTCTTCAGCTTGAAACTCTCCAATGAGGAAATGAAGAGAGCTATCATGACTATGGATGAACAGGAAGATCTGCCGAAGGACATGCTGGAGCAGGTATACGCCATAGAAAAATTAGATTTGTAAGAAAAAAAAAAGAAAAGAAAAAAGAAGGAAATGTTCCGCTTCCTGACTTGTAGTGTGTGTTTTCTTTTACAAAGAGACCTCTGCTAAAAACAACTTCGTACTTCTTCAGTAAATGCAAATCACACTATTGGTTACAGATTTTGATCATTTACTTTAGACCACAATGTTTAATGTTCTTTCTAATGACAACGTTCTAATGTGAAGTGTGCACGATGCTATGGAAAGTGCAGTTTTTGTAAAGTAGGGGTGATGTTTACTTATTTTGAAGGCTTTCTGTTCTGCAGATGTTGAAGTTTGTCCCAGAGAAGAGTGATGTGGATCTGCTGGAGGAACACAAGCATGAACTGGACCGGATGGCAAAGGCAGATCGTTTTCTCTATGAGATGAGCAGGTGAGAAGGTTTCTACTGTTAACCTTTGTCCACGCTACAGTGATTTGGTTAATAGCATCGGGCCATAAAGACTGTGGCAATATTGGCTCAAACCACGTAACCCACATGTTAATGATTAAATAATTAAACTGATTACTGACACACAGAGCACATTAACAATGACACACATATTCGGTTTATACGGCTTTTTGGCTTCGTCCAGAAAGACCCCGCTGGTTTCTCAGCAATGTTGCTTGGTAAAGCTTCGTCTCAGTTAGGTCATCCAAGTTCAAGCGTGTTTTTGATTGGATCCTTAGAGCAGAGGCTAAGTTAATTAACTCTTCCTTATCGCTTCATCATGCCTTCTCCTGAGAGCCAATATGCCAATGGAAATAAAGCATTATGGAAAGCATCATGTCGAGTTTAGAGTTTGGACTGAAATGAACTGTAAATTTGAGGGAAAACAGCAGGACTTTAAATAATAAAAGTCTAAATAAAAAAGTAAATAAAAGACTACACAAAGAGGCTGACAGGATTAATAAATAACAAGACCTAATAAAAAGAAACTCAATTATTAACTTGGTATTTTAATATTTAATAGTATTTTAATAAGTACTGTCTTTAAAAAATACCAATATTCACTCATTTGCTGAACCGCTTAATCCTATTAAGGTTGCTGGAAGGCTGGTGCTTATCTCAGCTGACACTGGGCAAAGACTGGGTACACCCTGAACAGATCATCGCAAAGCAACAAACATACAACCATGCACAGTTAGCCTAATGTGCATGTCTGTGGACTGTGGGAAGAAACCGGAGTACCTGGAGGAAACCCATGCAAGCACAAAAACATACAGACTCCACACAGAAACGCCCAAGACTGAGAATCGAACCCAGGACCTTCTAAATGCTGCGCCACTGTGCCACCCTTAATCCAGATAATTACGAAATATTTAGTGGTTGCTATATATTTCATAATAATATCACTATCACTAAATAATAGGTTATGCACATTCCAACAAATACATCTCAACATTTATGAACAAGTATGCTTCTCTTACCAATTTAAATGGTTTAGTTCCTTTCTTATGTTTATAATTTTTGGTGATAGATTTCTTTTGTTCAAAAGTATCCATTAATATTGTTGTGATAATAATAAAAAGAGTAATTAATTAGTAATAACTATAGTTGATATTATATATAAAGGTTAATAAAACAGTAGTGAAGTGTTTCTCCTGGAGGAATAGCCTAATCCTTTCTCTCTATTCCTGTATACTAAATTCTGAACTCTCACCAATTTCACATTGCAATGGTTTCAATATGGCACTAAATTGATGTCATGCTGTTCAGCTCACAATTCTGTGTAGTAGATTTCATGATGTTGGCTCACTATGTTGTTGTATATGAATCCAGCCTTTACAGAAGTCCAGTTCTCATCCATGACGGCCACCTGTGATTTTCTAGTGTCTCGAATTAATCCAAGAGTCTCCCACTGTAATTCTCACATGTAACTTTTATCTGTGAATCTCATTTCTGTAGCAGTGAATAAGGGAATCTGGTCTCCGGAGACTGTTTAGCATTCATGTTTTGTTTTTTTTTGTAGCCAAATAGGAATGGTCATTTTATCCACATAACATTGTTGAGCATTCTGAATCAGGTAACTGAAGCCAACAAATCTGAAGCAGGTGTTTAGGAGGCTTTTTTATGAGACCACAGTAAACATGGGTTTGTTTGTTTGTTTTTGTTGTTGTTGTTGTTGTTTTTGCTTTCCACTCAGTGGATGTGTGGCCTATGCGTGAGAGTCAGTAGAGACCTCCAGCTAGGAAAAAAGTGGAGTTTCCCCAACAGAATCCTGTTTTGTAATGTTTAGTAATGTTTAATTATAGTTGCCAAGGTGACATCCCTACACAGACTTGTCGAATGCAACACATCTGTGCTATGTTCACCGCCTAGGGTCATGAGCTGTTTGTTTTACTGTAAAAATCACTCACGTCCTTTGCCTATACTTCACATTCAAAGTGTGAGATTGAAGATTGAGTGCTCCTCTCTCTGTACTATCAGGTATTCTTATTATTATTTTTGTCATTTTATGGTCCTATGAAGCTCTTATTATTTTAGATAAGATTAGCATGTTTATTTAGTAGCCATGAAAATTATGATTTTTTTTTTAAATCTAGGATTAAAATATTTATATAATAATTTTCATAATTTAAACAAAGATTTCCAGACACATGGAATAAGGAAGTAAACTGTTACATTTTTCACATCTTCAGGTGCATAAAATTTAAATATGTATTTCAGATTAGGTGCCATTGATTGGAAACTCCTGCAAGTGGAACCTGGTTTTAAATAAACCTGACATCTAGAGTCTGTTTTTTTTCCCCCTTTGCTAATGAAGTGTGTGGTGTCATCATGCCAAGATCTAAAGAGTTCTCTAAGGCCCTTCTGGGGATTGGGGGAGATGCCTTTGCTTATGAGTCTTGCAAGGGATTTAAAAAGTTGTCCAAATTATTCTAAATTCCACCTTAAGGAAAATTATCTACAAGTGGCATAGATGTAAAACAACTGCCAGTTTATCCCGGACTGGCTGCTCTGGCAACTTCAGCATGTGAGCAGACTGTTTGCTTTTGTTCAAGGGTCGATTTAATGATGACATATTAAATGTTATTTTGATAAATACTATGGTATATCATTGTAAATGATTATGTGCCGACAGAATAAACCATTACCAGCAGAGGTTACAGTCACTGTACTTCAAGAAGAAATTTGCAGAGAGAATTGCAGAAATAAAACCCAAAGTTGAAGGTGAATTGTTTTTTTTCTCACTCTTCATTCACATATTTGAGTGCATTTTATATATATATTTCTAGTTCTACTAGAAATATAGGTCCCCAGAGGTTCTACTGGGGCACCCTGTATGACTATTTAATAAAGTATTTGAGTAGGTCATCAATCATTAATTACATTTTATGGGTCAGTATAAAAGTATATAGGTGATACAAACAACTTGTCATTTAGTTTCTTGATCTAATCAAATCACTGGTCTAATATATATTTTTATTTTTTATGAAAGACAAAGGTTTGATGCAAAACTGAGAGTAGATCACAAAATTGAATGTGTTGGTATAGAATAGCGCCTTATTCATTTCCCTAGTGAGAACTGGTTTGTATTAATTCTTTTGTCATAATGTTATAATTTCTGTAGTAACCACGTTGGTGCATGGTGGACATCAACCAATTAAAAAGAAATATAGTATAATTGTTGATGATGTGACAAATTCTGTGAGGGAATGACTATAAGCAGTAACAGAAACATGTTCCGTAGTATTAAATGCAACTGTTTACAGACAAAATGACATATCATACTAGATTGCTAAGGTTTAGGAGGAAATAAAAAGAGAAGAAGCACTTTTTTCAGGCTGCATCACACCCACCTCATCACTAAATAATTTTCTATAACAGCTCAACCCATTTTTGCTTATTTGTTCAGGTTTAGTTTACGTATTATTATTTTAGTAAGGGGTCCCTTTGCCTTTTTATGATTGTTCTTGTCTAAAGACAAAAACATATCACACTGAAGGTGTAACTGTTGCAAATGACTGAGAAAATAGTCCAGTGCACTGAATGAGTGTTTTGTTCTCCAGCTTTAATTAAAGCCTCTAAAGAGGTGCTGCAGAGCCGAAATCTTAAGCAGCTCCTCGAAGTTGTTCTGGCATTTGGAAACTACATGAACAAAGGTCAGAGGGGAAATGCTTATGGTTTTAAAGTGTCCTCGCTGAACAAGATCGCTGATACCAAGTCGAGCATTGACAAGTAAGCAAACTTTTACTGAAAAAAGATATTTAGTTGTAATTACTTTAAAACATATTTCTTACGTCAAACTTATTTCTTGGATTGTTCTATTGTGTTTGTTTATTTTGTTTATGCCACATGTTCAGCATTGCCTTTGCTTGTCATTTTAAGGTATTCTAAAGGCGCTTATCTTCATTTTCTATAGGAACATCACTCTTTTACACTACCTGATCACCATCCTAGAGAAAAAGTACCCAAAAGTCATGCAGTTCCAAGAGGACCTCCAAAAGGTGCCAGAAGCTGCTAAAGTCAAGTAAGTCTTGAGGCAAACGGGTTAGTGTACTGGGCTGAGATTTATAACTCCTGTAGGTATACACACAATAAATGGATTGCGGAAATGGTTTCCTATGGTCATGTTGCTTTCCTTTTGTCGGGCTTAAATCTACCCAGTGCTCACATATGCAGAGTGAAACAAATCTATGTCGTGAGGAAACGAGGCCCTGGCTCCGGCTTGTGAAGGTGCTGAAATGTAGAAGTGCTCTCGAGAGAGGTTTAGCACTGCTGGAGTAATACAAAGTCAAGGCTACCAGGGGAGCACAAGAACAAAAAAGGTTTCCTGGTCAAAAACACCCGGGGTTGAACAGGGATAAAGACGAAATCCTAGTGATTGGACATTTGATCTGTGTGAGTTAGAAATTGAGTTTTGTCCTGAAAACTGTGAAAAGTTTAATTCCAGCAGCTGTCCAATTTTTTTTTGATGTCATGCTCTCAGTGTGGATCACATCAAACCAAGTAGTACCAAAAAAAAAAAAAAAAAAACCTATTCAGTCATCAGTAGAGCTCTAACCCGAGAAGCCAGGGTGACTAATGTGTTAACACATGCTTCTTGAATGAAGTGGTCACAAGACTGCCCACGCTTGATCTCATTTCAGAAACTGGAGAGTAAGTGCAGATCATTCAGTGCCTCTCTGTATCAGTTTACCCCAGGCAGAATGGCCATTGTTCAAGAAATGATGACACTGTTCTCACAGACTCGCTTCAGTCTACGTTCTAAGTGATTCTCACTGCCTCGTTCAAACGTGCCTTTCTTTCTACTAAGAACCCTGAAGCATGCATATTCAAGGTGCTGATTAACGTGTGTATAAAGGATGTGTTAGCAGTTTTATATTATTGTGGGACTTTTTGTTTTCCATTGAAGTTCAATTGTGTTTACACTAAAGTACAACAGTGATGAGAAAGTCAGCAGTGTTCAGACCTGTGATGAATCTCATGGCTGCAATGTTTCAAACAACAAGAAAATTAATTTAAAGGCTCAGTGTTAAAAAGTACCGTTCTCTGTACAGACTGAGCAACCAAGGCTAATAAATAGCTTATGATATGGTATTTTAAAATGGCAGCCTTTTTTAATTCATATCAGGTGCTATTATTATTTTCTCATTCGCGCTACATATCAGTGCACACACTGCAGTATCAGTGCAATCATTCAAAGCAAATCAAACATTCCACAACTTCAGAATCGGAAAAATGGCATGTTTTACTTCTCACACTTTTCTCCGTCAAAGCATAAAGTTTTTTTTATTGTTTGATGGACTAGTAAATGAACTAATCATGCAAGACTTTCCGCAAACTATATAAGTGGGAATAAAGTAACTATTAAGTTAAAAAACCACAAATTGTCCCAGTGCAACTGCTCCTCAAGCTGTAAACTTAGTTTAGTGAGAAATAAAGACACACAAAGTTTGGTAAATTGTGCACCAGACTTTTATAGCACACTTATTAGACATGGCTCAAAGTCATTCTGCTTAGTATTCCTTTAAGGTAATAGCGCACAGTGCAGCTAACTAACGGCTAAGTTGCTGATCAGATAAACCCTGGCCGGGATACGCAATTTATTGACTGTGCTTCAGTTCATCAGATTGTGTGTACTGTTGTTGCTATATAATAAAAAACAGTTGCTCACACTAAAGGTATCTATATATTTCTTTTGATTCTGAAGTGCTTCCTGGCTGGAAAAATTTTAACCCCTGGGATAAAATAAATCATTGTGGTACGAAATTGGGACTTTTTTTTGTTTTTTTTTTACTTGGTACATTGTACATAATAGACGCAAAAATCTAAATCGGTTGTAAGTAACAATATGTTTCTCTCGCTTATTAAACATTTATAGTATGACAGAGTTGGAAAAGGAGATCAACAACCTGCGCAGTGGCTTGAAGAATGTGGAAACTGTAAGCACTGATCAGTTACGCTACATGTGTTTTGTTATCTACCAAAAACTTTAGTCTGCATCTGTTTCATGAACCCAGATCCTCTTTACTTGCTGATAAACATGTTTAAGTGCATATCTCTGATCCTTTTATCATATACAGGAGCTGGAATTCCAGAAAAAGCGTTCACAGGAGGTGGGAGATAAGTTTGTGCCTGTGGTCAGCCAGTTTGTGACACTCGCCAGCTTCAGCTTTTCTGATGTAGAAGACTCCCTTAATGAAGCTAAGGAATTGGTGAGTGTGTGGGTGTGTGTGTGTGTGTGGTGCTGATTGAGAGGCGATGCAGAGGTTTGTGTGCTTCCTTCGGAGGCCAGCTGTAGAAACAGGCTGCACTTCTGCCTGCTGAGTGTAGGAGCTGACCTCTGTCCTTTTTCTATGAGCACTTCCTATGGAATGACCCTGGCACTCTTCTCAGCCCCTGGAGGCTCTATAGGACATAAAAACCTAACAGGACACACACTTTGCTTTGAACACTACATCTGTGCTGAAGGAAGTAATAATATGCAGTTAGTAATCCTCAGATGCAGCAGCCTCAAAACACAATTGCTAATGTCTATAACTACGCAATCTCACTCACTCACTCATTCATTTGCTGAAACGCCTAATTCTATTAGGGTTGTGAGGAGGCTGAAGTCTATGTCAGCTGCCACTCAGCGAAGGCGTGGTGCACCCTAAACAGCTTGCCAGACCATCACAGGGCCAACACACTCACAACTATTCCCACTCACACCTAGGGTCAATTTGGAGCAGACACTTGGCCTGATGTGCCTGTCTTTGGACATGATGGAGGAAACCAGAGTACCTGGAGGAAACCCACGCAAGCGAGGGGAGAACATGCAGACCCTACACAGAAATGCTCGCACCCAACCACTCCCACTCACACCTAGGGCAATTTGGGAGAGCCAGTAAAGCCAATGTGCATGTTTTTGGACTGTAGGGGGGAAACCGTAGTACCCGGAGGAAGCCCTTTAGTGGGGTTGCTACTAAGCTATTAGGTAAAACAAAGTTTCCAGCCTACTGTTAGGTGATAGCATCTCCAATATCCCTGAACGTGTCATTTTAAACCACTAAAACCAAATTTTCTATTAAAATACATTATGATTTCAAGACATTCTCCCACCCCTAATTCCTAGCCAGGGAGATAACGTGTACAGTGACATATAAAAAGGAAATAGACACCCCATTAGAGTTTTATCTGTGAAACTCATGTATATTTT
>JBCNYH010000002.1:9893144-9907780 GCA_039654325.1 Tandanus tandanus | reverse complement strand
GCTATGGCATCAACCCGGATTCGAACTTGCGATCTCCGGGTTGATAGTCGTGCACCTTGTCGATGCGCCACTCGGGAACCCAATTGATAGCATTTGTAATCATCCTTAGCCAAGCAGATAGAATTGGGATGGCCAGCCAAAAATGTAGACACAACACCCACAGTACTGGTAAGGAATAAAAGGGGATTGAGTGTACTAGGGATTTAGGGTATTGAGGTGATAAACAGGTGACTTTTGTCATAATTCTTGCCAGGAACAACATAGCAAAACAATGCAGCTGTGATGCAGCTATGTGATTGGGTTTGAGCTATATTTGTAGCCCTTTCTAATCTGAGGTTAAAAATAGTTACTGCACGAATGAGCCACTGAGTTCTTTGAGCCACAAAAGCACGAAATTCACTTTTGGCAAGTTGTATTTCTACATATTTATACATGGATGTATTCCATTTTAGTGACATAAGGAAGTTGTTGTAAAGAAAGCACACTGAATGTGTATAGTGCATTCTGCTTTGACAGGTTTATTCATCATGCTCTGATAATTTAATGGAAGTATTTTAGTTTGATCCTCATCACACTTTTTTCTTGTCTTCTGCAGTGGAGCAGGAGCAGGTTCAAAAGAGGACATTTACTAACTGGATCAATGCTCAACTTTCAAAGGTAAACTGTCAAAAGCTGTGAATATGAATCAAGATGAACTTGTACAGAATTAGTAGTTATCCATTTTTAGGGGAAACTATTTGTTAAAGTAGTTGTGGATATTTGTGGTGGTTTGCGGATGTTTTGGACTTTCACAAACTGCTTACCATTGTATAACATTAATGCACACATTAAACTGCTTAAAAGAAATGTAGATGATTCTGTGTCCAGCTATATGCTCTTATTAATCCAGCTAAAAAACTGGGTGGCACTGTATGTCTACAACATGCATGACAGCGCTTATTTAAAGGAAAGTAGTTGCCTTAATCTTGCACGAGCGCTGAACACATCAAACCATGCCTTAGTCAACCACAGGCAGTTTACTGTCAATCAGTAATCTATTCATTAATTCATTTTCTGAACCGCTTAATCCTAATTAGAGTCGCGGGGCTGGCGCCCATTTCAGCCGACTCTGGGCGAGGGCAGAGTACACCCTGGACAGCTTGCCAGGCCATCGCAGGGCAATCAATAATCTAATGGATCAATTTTAAAAATCTCAAAGATTTTTGTACGTTAGTCATCCATCCTTTTTTTTATAGCAATTCATAATTGATTTATAATAAATATTTCATGATAATTCAATTACAATCAAATATGATTAGTTTATGATTGTTGTCAAATATTCTGATCATTACAGCCTTACTTGCAAAGTACTTCTGTAAGCTAAGTGTTGTAAATTAAAATTAATATGCAGTAAATACAACCAATGGGTCTAGTAGAGAACTGCACGCATTATCAGACAGTTCATTTAGTGAGCAAATGTTAGCCAGTATTAAGGTAAGGTACGTCTGTTGGGTCTTACACCCGAACCTACTGACTCATCAAAGCCAGAACTTATCCTGGTTTCTGCAGCGTGAATCGACTAGCAATATAACTCCTCCAGGTTACTTTCCCAGTATTTTTACTGATATGCATTCATACTGCTAGGTGGACAGAGGCACAGTCATAAAATGGCGGGGGTCTAACAGAGATTCAAGCCAACGACCACTCGGTCATGAGCCCAGCACCCTAACCAGTATTAAACAAAGCAGTAAATTGAGTCATTCATAAATCTTCAGTAAATGTTTTTTCCATGTCAGGGTCATGGTGGATCCGGAGTCTATCCCAGGAACACTGGGTATGAGGCAAGAATGAAGTAGCCTGGTGTAAAGTCAGCCTTTTCATTATGCTACCTGACAGTGAACTACAGTAAACCTTTTGTAGAGACCTGGGAGTGATCTATTTTGATGTGTTGAAACTTTGTAATGGCAGACTGATCCACTTCGACTAGACCTGATTTAAGCTGATTCTAGTCTTCAGATGTCTTGACATTTGCAGAAGTGCTGCTTCTGCATTTTAGTTTTGATCAGTGACAAATGTTTTAATCATTTCATCACATAACTAAATTTTAAACTACCTTATGCACTCTGTAGCAGATATTCAACACCCCTGAATGTTTGCTATATCCTGTTTGCTGTTCCCTCTATGGACTACAGCATAATGATGCAATGGTTGTGTTTTTCAGAGGAGCTGCCCCTCCATGGTGCAGGACCTATTTTCAGACCTGTGTGATGGAGCTCGATTGTTGGACCTGCTGGAGGTTATGAGTGGCCAACCCTTGGTGAGTGTCATATCCCATTTGATTAAGTTTATTAATGCCAATCAGTGTAAATGCAAAACATTTGTTGTTTATTTGATTTCCCCACAGAAACGAGAAAAAGGCCATGGAGTTTTTCAGCAGAGGGGAAATATTGAAACGGCTTTAAACTTCTTAAAAAATAAATCGGTGAGGCTTTGGTTATGCTATTGTACAATCATATAGAATTCTTGTACATTCTTACTCGAAGTCTGAGAGACTGAATTTTTACAGTTTTTGATGAGGAAATAGTATTAAATTAGTTTAAATTAAGATTAAATTAAGATTTTTTTTCTTTTTAGATTAAGCTGGTGAATATAAACATCCCTGATATCATAGAAGGCAAACCTTCCATCATTTTAGGCCTTATATGGACCATCATTCTACGTTGTCATGTGAGTATTGCATCAGTTGCAGACTTCAGATATTGAATACAATTCAAAGACCTATCATTGTGATCAGTAGGGTTATATCAGCTGTGTTTTTCTTAATTTATTTTCACATTTCATTCCTATGGATACAAATATGTAATTCATTACCAGTGTGTTATATATAATAGTATAATACTACTAATATAATAGTGTGGTAGTGTCATTAAGCTATGGGATACATTTGAAACTCTCACTGAACTGATTGCTTTTATTCTACCAAAAGACATATTGTGATTCATCCCTTTTAGTGACATTAAAAAAAATAAAATAAATGAGTAGCTCACTAAAACGAGATTTTTACCGTTTATTTAAAATTTTATTGAAATCATGACAAGGGGCAGTATTGGCCTGGTGGTAGGGTGCTGGATTACTGACCCAAGGGGTCAGGGGTTCAAGCCCCACTGTCACCGGGTTGTCATTGCTGTCCGACCCAGTGCAGCTAACTGGGTTATTAAAGGCCGGCCATGTCTCTCACTGTCTGTGGTGAGAGGCATGTAAAAGAACCATTGCTAACTTTTGTAAACAGAAGGCTGCATTGCCGTCAGCGTGTTTCTGCCCTGCGATGGCTTGGCTAACTGTCCAGGGTGTATTCTGCCCTCGGATTAAGCGGTTCAGAAAATGAATGACTGAATGAAATCATGACAGATGCATGTGAGAAATTGCATGAGAGCTGTGTAAAAGCTCTTTTAAAAAGTTTTAATTATATACTATGCAAAATAAAATGAGATCTTTATAGTTATTTAGGCAGGTCAGGTGAGCACTACGTGCTCCGAAAAGAATTAAACACCGTATAGCTAACGGCATCTGTTTAGCCTACTTGTTCAAAGTTTAGTACATTTTGCATGAAAGTGTAAGTAAACAATGATCCATATATATGTTTTAGTATGTACAATTCAGCAAACACAAGAAAAACACAATTGTTTAATTTCCTATAATGAGGACGCTGCTTGCTTCAAGTGTCCATGACAAACTGTGCGTGTCTGTCATTTTATTTCAAGCATTATTCACTTGCAAAATATATTTTTTTATTATTAAGATAGTGGACCAATCAGATTGTGCCGTTCCAATGTAGTATACACTAATGATGATTATACTGTTTTTCCTCTAAGACATTGGGGCAACATCATCATCTTCTTTGAAATAGACCATGGGGCAAAATCTGTCCGGGGCTTAGTTTTTGAGTTCGTGGTGATTTTCAAGGGGCATGAAAATTCCACTTGATTTAGATCTATAGTAGTCATTACTATCAGAAAATGCAAAGTTCCTGCAAAAATAGTTGCTCCTTAATTAGTAATTAGCCGTTAATTAGAGGCATATCCACGAGAAGCGAAAACACAAAGAAAATATAAAGAATGATTTACAATCAATAGATAACATTTTATTCACATTTAAAGTAACAGTGAGGTGTTGTAGAGATGTATATGATGATATACTGGAGGAGTGCACACACTTTAGTGCAAAATGGTGTGGGCCCAATTTTGTGGGTTTGTGTTTAAGAATTTACCTGATTCAAATTCACAGTTGGACAGCTGTTCCCGTGTTCGAGTTCTGGAATGGGCAACTTTGATGTATTTTTTCCCTTTACAAATTATACACTGCTCTGGTAGCACATAGCTGTTTCCTCTGGATGCCGATGTCTGCTTTTGCCAGCAGAACATAAAGGATTTGAGCTCAGTCCTGCACTTTTTCGAGGTGGAGTTGCAATGACATCATCAGGGTTGGTGTCACTTTGTTTTGCACAGCGTTTGATAGCCCTTTCTATCTTAGTCTTATCAGTGAACCTCCTGTAGCATGGTGTATGATATCCAAATCGATCTAAATTAGCAGTCTCTTCAAAAGTTTCTAACAATTTCTCAGCAACATCACATTGTACACCATCTAGACGTTTCAACTTATTAGCACACTCCCTAATCTTTGACAGACAGTTCGCAGAAATTGGTAAAACAGTGCTATTTTCATTAGAAACAATGTGAATGCAGCAATCCCTGGGGGCTGGCTAATTTGCTGTTAGCCTTTATTGCTGTAAATGGAAACTTAGAAAGTATAGTGTAGCCCCCTATTATCCACAATCTCAATGAAGCCTAATTGGTATGATTAAAAAGGGTTAATTAAATGACCTTCTTCCTGAAATAAAAATGAAATTAAGTTGCCCCGTGAAAGTCACCACAAAGTGTCAAGATACAGCTTTTGCCCCATGGCCTAAAAAATGTTCACAAATATGCCATGTTTATCTGTGTTGAAGCAGCACTGTAACTTTTCTAATTGAAAAACTGAATTCCTGCAGATAGAGGAATTAGCCAGCACGCTGTCTTTTGGTTCCCGTTCCTCATCGCTCGATTCCCTGTCCAGTGTGGATTCGGCTCCTGGAACTCCTGTACGAGGCAGCCCTGTCCCACGGAGAGCATCGCCACTCCACACACGCTTTCGTCTCTCTGCTAAAAAGGCCTTGCTCCTATGGGTGCAAGACCAGTGCCAGAAGTGTGTTTCAGCTTCTCTATTCAAAGAATTTAATATAAAGCGGTTTTAGGTTTTTGCCAGTCTACCCTGACTTACATTACATTTATAATTAGCCTTTTTTTGAAATTTTTTTTTTTAATTGTCTCCATTTCTCAAGAGTGGGCTCCGCAGTCGGTGTTAAAGATTTCAAATCGAGCTGGAGGAGTGGTGTTGCATTCCATGTTATCCTCTGCTCTTTAAGGCCAGACCTAGTGGACATGTCCTTAACTGAGACGAGAAGCAACCTTGAAAACTTAGAGGAGGCATTCCGCATAGCTCAGCAGGAGCTGGGAATACCTAGACTGCTTGAACCTGAAGGTGCATGTACTTTCTTAAAGATTTATCATCTTTTAGAATTTCACACATTTTTATTAGATTAATTAAACTTTTATTGATGAGTGAACAGTAAAAAGGTGGATGCTCACACATTCACATTCAGAAGAATGGCATACACCAGTCAGCCATAACATTAACAACTTTTTATGAATAACATCGATTATCTTGTTACAGAGGCACCTGCCAAGGATTGGGATGTAGCAGGCAGAAAGTAAACAGTTATTTATTGAAGTTGATGTGTTGGAAGCAGGAAAAATGAGCAAGTGTAAGGATCTGAGTGACTTTGACAAGGGCCACATTGTGCTGGGTAAACAACTTGAGTCTATTCATTTCCAAAACAGCAGGTATTTTAAGGGCAGTGGTAAGAACCTACCAGAGGAAGGAAGAACAAGTGAACTAGCAAGAGTGTCATGGGTGCTCAAGGCTTATTTGTGCATGTGGGGAGTGGAGGTTAGTACTTCTGGTCTGATGCCACAGAAGTGCCACTGTAGCACAAATTGTGCACTGCAATTTGCGGTGTATGGGGCTGCCTAGCCACAAACCAGCCAGGTGGTGTTAATGTTTTGGCTGATCGGTGTGTATAAAAATATGGATGAACAACCTTTTTTCAGCAGCTCATCTTAATACACTCACATGCCCCATTTTTCCTTGCTTCCAATCTCAGATGTTGATGTCAGTCACCCAGATGAGAAATCCATAATGACATACGTAGCTCAGTTCCTGCAGTACTCCAATGATACTCCCTCAGTTGATGATGATCTAGAGGTGAGATTTTCCAAACTCCACGCAGATTTAAAATATACAGGACTTTCTCAACGGGAACTACTGAGACAAAGCTGCTGAGATAAAATCCCATTTTAAAATCTTTGATGATGTTAAACATTTGCTGGGTTTTGCTGTTTATTCTTCTCCTATCTTCTTTCATGCTTTAAATCTTAAATTCTGACATCTGTTTCTGGTTCTTGTGACCTACCCCTTCTGTTGTCTGTTGGGTGTAGCTGCACACTCTTGCTTTTACTTCATGCTTTTCTCCTGTCAATCTCCCCATCTACTGCACACCTGCTCTTCTGACTTCCCCTCTGCATCAGGTACAAATACAAATCTTCTCACATGTTACCTCTACAACAGTGGTAACATTTAATAAATCTGAAAATTCTGCAAAAGTGGAGACTTTAACCAGTTCATTCGAACTGCCTGTCATTCTGCTGATATACTCATAGGCAACACCCTCACAGAAGGTCAGAGAGATGACTTGTTGGCTTCAGCGAGCCTGTCAGGAATTGCTGGACGTGTGGTCCTCAGCAGAGAGTGAAGGGTACAGCAGACGGTATCAGGTGAAATCAAACTTCAAGCCTTTTTAAATGTCCAGTTTCTTTGCCAGTGTGTATTTTGATTTCTGTAAAAGTGGCTTATACACTTTTTAGCCAGTGCCCTATGTAAATGCATTTAATGCATGAACATACTCCTCTCTCCCAAACATATACTCACTTCAATATGTACACTATTAAAACACAAATACAAAACAGCAATGTGCATCACTGCTGAAAATACTTAACATAAATCCCTATTGTTGGTAAGCAATTAAGTGCTATATGATCTTTTTCTTAGCCTTGGAGACATAGTAAATCAACCTTTACTATTAAATATGCACAAAAAAATACAGTAGGTATGTTGCATGTCTGTACTAAATTTAACTCACTGGCTTTCAACACATTGGTCTACTAAATGTAATCCACTTATTGTTGAGTTTCTAAAGAAAAATTATCTGCTTATTCTCAAACACTTGGTCATGTTACGCTGGAAGTCCTAGCAGACTGTAAACAAGTCTCGCAGCGACACATCTTTTTGACTTTTGAGTGTTCCACAGCAAAGAGACAGAGAACACTGTAATGCCTGGCAGATAAATAGTTTATTACTTTGCCAGATGACATGGAGCATTTGTTGACATTGTTGCCATTTCCTTTACACAAAAGCTATTTTTGCACAATAGTCAGACAATGTTGATATCTGCACCAGTAGGGAGCCTGAAAAGACAAGCTGCAAATGTCAATAAGTAAGATGTTGATAATCATCTAAAAGGTACCTCTAGCAGTTGGACTGCATGGTCATAACAGACCTGTTTGCATCTGTTATAGGCATTCCAGTCCTTTATGGGGTCATACAGTGATCAGCGACGTCCAGTGATTCCAATGCTGAGTACAATGAAACGTAGCACCAAACTCACCGAGGAGCAGGTTGCCCTAAGACAGGCTTGGGACAATATGGAAGATATGGTGAGTTGCACCATTGGAGTGTGTCTATAAAAGAGTGGAAGAGAGACAGTAGCGTTGGTGAATAGTGTGTCAGCATGCAATGACCTTGTCTTTTACAGTTACAGAGATGCAGAACTGAGCTGGATGTAGCTTTGCCTGCTCCTTTGCAAATGGTAGCACAGTGGCTACAGAGAATGGAGGCTGTACTGGCTGAGGATAAGTGTGACTCTGATGATCATGCAAGTGCTGCCCAAAATGCCAGAGACAAGCAACAGCAGCTCAAGGTTTTTGAAGCCTGCCATTTAAACAGATTTTTTCAGAAATAACTATTAAGATTTGTTAACATGATAATTAAAGTAACGATTCCTCCAGGTACTGATTCCAGATATGAGTGGCCACTTGGATGCACTTCATCAGTTCCGCAACACAAATGATGATGGGTCCTTTCAGGTTCCTGCTGAAAAGCTTGATGAACTCAAGAGACGGTGAGCTTGTAATTTTTTCCTACATTATATATATATAAATTTTTAAACCTAAAAACTCCCAAATAAAAAAAAGGTTAAAGATAATCAAATAATTATTTGCACGCTTTCAATTTTTGAACTTTCAATTCAATACAGTTTTACATCATTTGCACACATGAGCAAAACGTATGTTTTAACACCGTGCGTTCACTGTCTTCTTCGGAGCACTTTTGCAAACAACCGCTCCATGATTGCCTTTACGAAGACGTTTCAGTGTTCAACAGAACCCAAACTTTCCAGATCGGAAAATCATCTTGCAGTGGGGTGAAAATTTCACAGCAACAGGCTCAGCTTTAAAAAGAAAATCACCTGGTTGACCTAGGAACGCTTGTACGCCTGAGAATATTGAAGCATTAAGGCGATCTGTTGTGCATTCTCTGAGATGTTCTGTGCGGAAGTATGCTTTAGCTGTAGGAACTTCCTGGGAAACTGCAAACATTATCTTACACAAAGACTTCCACTACCACCCATACAAAAACTGTATTGAATGAAGTTTCATGTGTGCAAATTATAATTAGAGTATCTTTAATGATTTTTTCATTTAATTAGAAGGTTTTATTGGGTTGAATTGTATTTATATACATTTTTTTTGGCCAAATTAGTCAAAGTTACCCACCAGAAAGCATGTCCTTAACATATAATCATGTAACTATGATTCCTGCAGTTTCACCAATGCCAGAGTGACAGCAAAGTACCATGGGATCAAGTTGGAATACTGGGAGCAGTGGCACCATGTCAGTGAGCTTTTAAGTCATCTCAAGAGCAAGCTGAATACCTGGAGAGGACCATATGGTTCTCAAGAATCTATCCTGTCCCTGCGGCAGGACTGGGATGTAAGTCTATGCTATGTTGAGCATACATGTGACACATTTAAGGAAAAACAACAGCATAAAGTGTCTTATGTAGGTGTTGGATCACAACAAGCATCCAGAACAGTTTTATATTCTACAAGCATATGCTTTGGATCTGTGCTGGACCAATTACCAGCATTCTTCCAAAGCATATTCTCTTAGTTGGTGTTTTGTTACTGGCCATTAAAATCTACCATGGTTGTTTAATTGAGTCAGGATCTGGTGACTGGGAGCGCCACAGAATATGATCATTTTCAGTTAGCCCTTATGCTCTGTGGATGTTGATGTTGTAATACTGGAAGAAAGCACTCCCTTCCAACATATCGACAAAATGGTCACTAAGACAAGCCATCGGTTTTCCTTCAATTTGTCACACATTTGTGTAAGTCCTTAAAAACTGGCCTATAGTAATGCTTTGCTGTTTCTTTGAGAAAGAGATAGAGATAGAGAGAGAGAGAATTATATGATATAACATAATAAACAGGCTAAATAATATAAACAGGATGTTTAAACTAAAACTTAAAGTGTTTGTTGTTGTTCATAATGCCTTAGGACACCATAGAGAAGCAAGACCTGGTGTCCATGTTAAAAGAAGCGCTTCACAAGCTGAAAGAGATTGCCAGTACATACACTGGCAAAGCAGCACTGTGTAAGTGAATCCACTGCAGATAAACTAAAGTTAAGGTATTTTGGCAGCAATCAGCACAAACACTTTTATGGATATCTAGTTCAAAGAAACAATCAAACTACACTTTATGTTCTGGATCACTAGCTTCTGACTGATTCAATTTCATTATGTTTCCCAATACTGGGAAAACACCAAGAAATGCATTTACTTCAAACACTTTCGGGGGAAGTGGAGACAGAACATTTTCATCTTATTATCGGGCTACAATGACAGTGCCGTTACAGATTTTATAGCTGGAAAAATAATGAAAAGGGAAAAAAAAGCCTAGGGAATTTGGTGCAACCCTGAAAATTTGACGGTGATGCGACAAGCAGTTCTTGAGATATTGGCATGGTTGACAACAAAAAATAAAAAATACAAAATGACCGAAGTTTAAAAATTAAAACAATAGCAGCTATGCTACAGTAGCTGGTAATAATTTACAGTTACCTGATTTGCCAAGCCTTTTGCAAGGTATACATTAAATGTAAAATATTTTCAGTTTTACATTCAGATGAAACTATAAAACGGTGGTGCTTTGTAGATCATTGCTACACACATCTAGTCCTTTTTGAGGTGTACCAAAAAAACATTTTTGGTAATACTTTGGTAAGATTCACAATGTTTCACAATGACCCCGCAGCAGAGGACTCGGGGACCGTGAACAGACAAGTGAAGGAGGCTGAGAAGGAAGCAGAAGTGAGCACTGAAGAAGCAAACACATTAAAGGGCACAATGGACCGTGTGTTGGCAGCATGGGAGACATACAAACGCTGCTTTTACTCATTACAGCTCTTCTTGGGACAGTCACAGGCAGGGAACAAGGTATTGAATCAACCAGCATATAGACTGTGCATTTCTTAGGTGATTAGATTTGGAAGGCTGTTGTTGATGTAAATTGTTTGTGATTAAATTTTATAAATATTATATAAAAAAATTTTTTTTTTTTTTTTTTTTTTAGAATTGATGCCATTTAGCAAACACTCATATCCATATTGGCAGAAGTGCTTTCTTGTGTCTATCAAAAATATATTCTCATGCTAGTTCAGTAGGTAACAGACTAACTATAACCAGCCCAAAAACAATTTTGGGGAGGTTAATACAGAATACAAAACAACACGAAACAAGGATTTTTACACTAAGCAGCATTAGCATATTTGGCCAAGAAGTTACATTACAGTGACAAACAAATGCAGAATTATTTGAATTTGAGACATTCAATAATGTTATTTAATAGGAATACTGATTCTGTCATACTTATGTGTCATGCACAAGGTCCCTGAGAGCCAATCAGAATTTAGCTCTCTCCAGGCCCAGCTGAATGAAACAGGAAATTTTTTGACTGAGGTGACAGACAGCTCCACCAGCTCTTCTCTAGCAAATGAACTTGGGAAACTCAACAGAAGTTGGGCAGAATTCATCAAGAGGACCAAGTTTGTGAGTCCACAGGAAATGAGATGAATGTTGCTCATTCATATTATTCAACATAATAGGCTTTTAATATGTTACTTGATATCAGTGTCTGATGTGGTATGTTTTGTGCAAGCTAAAGCCTTTATTCTTGATTTCTTACCTGCAGGCAGTTCCATCACAACAGGTTAGCAGCACAGCCCCGAGTGCTCAGGCCGCACAACGACTAATACAGGAAGCAGGCTGGACAATGAAAGAGGCCATGGAGGTGTCCTCAGAAGCACTGCACACATACAGGACGAGACTGCAGGTACATCAGGCCTTCATTTTTTACCATACCTATGACATAAAGAACCTTTCCAATAGTTTGAAGAAAAAAATAGAGAAGCACTTTGTAGGCTTTGTTTCTTGGACTTACAATATGTAAATGATAATATACTTTTTTCTGTTGTTTGAAGTATGTTCTTATAGTTTGAACACAAATTCTCTAGTTGATTCATTAATTTTATTTTCCGAACCGCTTTATCCTTTATTAGAGTCATGGGAGGGCTGGAGCCCATCCCAGTTGGCTCTGGGCAAAAGTGGGGTACACCCTGAACATCAATACTTGTCAGAGCCTCACAGGACCACACATTCATTCACACTTACATTCACAGCTAGGGACAATCTAGAATATCGAACTAACCTAATGTGCATCTCTTCTGACTGTGGGAGGAAACTGAAGTACCCATGCAAGCTCAGGGAGAACATTCAAACTCCACAATAAAACGTCCTCGTCGAGCCTGGGACTCGAACCCAGGACCTTCTTGCAGTGAGGCGGAAGTGCTAACCACTAAACCACAGTGTCACCCCTATTTGATTTTAATTTGTGAATTTAATGGGCTTGTCTGCATTCTGTGTGTATTTTATTAAAGCCGTAAATATACACACAAGACAAAGGAGACACCCAGAATGACTCACTTTTACCTGAAATAAAAACAAAAGGATAAGACAATACAGAGACCCTGCAAACAGCTCTGGTTTATTACTAGCTCTCTTTCATTAGTTTTAGAAAAATTAGAAAAATTATGTTTTTAATCAACAGTTAATCACTTGTGACTATCTTTATCTTTTACCACAATCCATTCAGGCCATGGGAAAGAAAATCTCAAACTTAGATTTGGACCTATTATATCCATCTCCAGGATTTAGTGAAGAGACGCTGCAGCAGCTGAAAGACACACTTCGAGAGCTGATAGCAGCTGCTTTTGAAAGACTTCCTCATATCAGAGGCTCTCTTAAGGGTATGGCACGATTTAAGTAAGACACATGTGGCATCTGAAGTTTGTGTGTGTATCTGCGCAGATGAGGCAGGATTTGAGCAAGGCTGAACAGGCATGTGGTCGGTTGCAGACAGCGGCATTTCAGCTAGAGGGCAGGCTTGCTGAGTTGGATCACTGGAGCACTGATGCCATGGAACTTTGCCAGAATTTGAGAGAACGGCAACACAGGGGCCACCAGGGGCTTCACCCTAAAGCCAAAGTGAGCATATAAAACAAATGTCAGTCCCATTAGTATACATTTTCTGATTAGATGCTTGATTGTGATGTGCTCTGCTCCCCAGTCATTGATTAGCAAAGGGCTGCAGCTTGAGGCACAGATGGTGTCGGAAGGACAGGATTTGCAGGCTTTGCTGGAAAAACTGCAAGAGAACTCCTCCTTGCCCTTTCTTAGTGTGCGTGCCTTACAGGAAAGGGTGACGCATGCAAACAAAACCTCTAAGGTAACCACAGAATGTAGCTGGTACAGCAAACAGATTACAGATTACTGTCATGATACAGACTAATTGTGCCTGTCCTGTCTGTTAGGAGATCATAGAGATGCTGACCTCTCTAGGAGTAAAGCGTGAGGGAGAGATTGAAGCTGATCAACCACCTCCAAAAGTTATTGTTCGTGCATACATTGCACCAGAGCCCAAAGCAGGAATTGTCCAACAACCTCATACCGCCAAACCTAAAAAACCCTCTCAGAAGACACTAACACATTCTCAGCAAAAACATAGTCCTGGCTGTTCTCAGCAGACCACCAGAACTGAGTTTAAATCCCAGATTCTTACTCGGGCTGATCCTCAAAATCAGCCACATGATCAGCCTAGTGTCCTGCTGAGAGCTGAAGATATAGAGCTCACACAGAACCAAGCTTTTCTGCCATATCTCCCTGGAAAACAGATGCAGATGGAACTTCGAACTGAGAATAGAGAGTTAACTGTACAGCCAGGTCCAACCTGGGCCAGGATGTCATCAGAGTCTAGCAGTACTGCCATTCAATCAGTAAATTTACAGCAACATCCTTACTCTGAATCTAAATCCAAGCGTCAGTCTGTCAGTGTTAACCCACAACAGCACCATGAGCTTGTGGCTAAGGTGCATAGCCTTCCCCAGTCCCTGGAGACATCACACACACATGTCAAGACACCGACACTTCAGCTTCATGACGCTCAACTTCAGCTTCATGCACAGGGAGACACACAGAGACACACCCAGCTCGGTATATCACCCCACACTCCACAACAAGCCCAGGCTTGGCCCAAAGTTCTTACTCCCAGAATACAGCAGAGACAGCAAGATAATGCCCCAAATCCTCGCCACATCCCTGGGCAGAGAGAGGTATTTTCCCGAGCTCAGGCTATGGCCAGGAGCAGGATGAACAAGGCCCAAAAGCATCTGCAGCAGCACATAGAGGAGGTCATCACTATATTCAGCAACCGAATCATATCCAAAGAGCAGGCCAAGAGGAAGCAGGTGAATCTAAATATACTATGTATTCAGTTTCTGTACATATTTATTTATCTAACTTAGTTCTTATTTTCAGTAAGAATCACAAGCCTTAATCCTTCCCTAACTGATCCCACTCACTGTTCAAACTATTCATTCTCTTTCATGGGTGAATTCTTAAGGGGAAAAAGGGCAGATCTGAGCCGTTCGATTCAGACTTTGGTGTGATTCTCATTCATGGTGCATAAAATATAATCAGATGCTTGAAACACATAAACTTATGGCTTCTATATCTTTAAAAACTGATCACTATTACACCAGTGTATACAGTTTTGGCTGTGGGTTTGTTATGAAGACTAATTTATACTGCAAATGCAAATTTTTGAATGTGTGCCAGCAGCATGTGCTAACATTTGCATAGATGTCGGCCTAGTTACTTGAAATGAGCTGCTAGTTTTTACCAGATATACCTGTTGCAAACCAAAGAAGGCATTCGACTTCAAAAGAAAAAATTAAAAATAGTGTACTGTATTTTATACTATCTCTCTCTCTCTCTCTCTCTCACACACACAAACACACACACACACACACACCCACACACACAC
>JBCNYH010000002.1:9870630-9883612 GCA_039654325.1 Tandanus tandanus | reverse complement strand
TCTCTCTCTCTCTCTCTCTCTCTCTCTCTCTCTCTCTCTCTCTCTCTCTCTCTCTCTCTCTCTCTCTCTCTGTATATTATTGCACAAAATTAACACACATAAATAGGTGCAGGTAACAACAAACATGTGAAACCAATCAACATATTACTTGCTGGTTCTGCCTAACTCCTTCTTCGCCTGCAGAGGATGCATGATCAGGTCCCTGGCTTGTGGATCACCTTGAATATAAATGGCTGTAAATGCCATCTTTCATGTGGTGAAGCCAGTGGAGCAGGGCATGATCTGAACATAGGGTAAAAGTATGCCCAAGAGGGCCTACACTCAAGCATGGTCTCACTGCTACATCTGTCTGTAGATGTAGAGATTTTTAACAAAAACAATAATACTTTGTTCAGTATTCATTGAACTCACCAATCCATCAATTTTTTTGTACCATTTTCTATACAAACTATGTTAAAATAAAAATAATGTACCAACTTCTGTTGTAAATATATTATAGTCAATAAAGCAGATGAAGTAAATGCAATGTATTGCTACTTATCTTTGATTGCACACATTTGTTTTCTTTATTTACTCTTATCTCTCTCTTTTGCTGAATATGCTCTTTGCCTCAATTATTTTTACAGATTGCGATGTTTGACAGACATGGAGAGTAAACTAGCAGCTGTGCACTCAGACATCCAGAATCTGCATGACACATCTGCACAGACAAACACTTCAGATGTAGGCCTCAAAGAACTGGAGGTTCAGTGGGAGGAGATCCAAAAAACACTCTGTGAAAGGTGTGTGTTGGGGGGATTCAAATAATTAATACAGTATGAGTATGTATACAGTAGATGTAAAGCTATCTCTGTCTAGCTTGTAAATGATACATGTTCATGTCTATGAATTTGTAGTCAAGAGGAATGTGTTTCCCTGACCAAGCTGCTGAAGAGGTTTCAGAGCTGCCGTGCCCATATTAACAACACTCTGCAGGTTAGCGAGCAGACTATAAGTGAGCAGGCTTCCTACATGGGCAAAGACAATCTTCTGCGACTCATCACCAGGGTATGAAATGTAGCTAAATGGTCTGTAAATTACTGTGTAAGGACAGTAGATGGCAGTATTAGCTACATCATGCTGAATTTCAAGCTCTACAAGATCTATGAGTGTATTGGGGCAATTAGTGTGCGTTCATCTGCAAAAACCTATTACTGTAGATGTTATTGTGAATTCTGGAAAATTAAATGACAGAATATTGGGGTTTTGCGAAATTTTGGATTTTCTGTCAGAAATATATATACGTTGACATCTTGGCTGCAGTTGAACAGTATGGCATGTCCTTGTCTGAACTAATTTTCCTTGACTTTAATTGAAAATCAAAGCCCAAGGAAAGGTATGAGAAAAATTCATAAGGATGGCTGTGGTGTTCAGTGAAACTGTTCTCAAGATGGACTACAAAAAGCGCCCCTTTTGACCCATGAACCCTAACCATGATGTTTCATGCAGGTTATATAAACCTAGACAACACATTGCTATTGCACTTCCAATTATTTTGTGATTATTTACATATTTAAGTCTTTATATAATTATTTCTTTGCATCAAATGGTGCATCAAATTAAATGTTGCTGCAAAAAGGAATTGTGGTGACGGCATTAACTCTTTCCTTAGAGGATGGTACAATGCAACCTTTGTTAAAGGATATGAAAAAGCATTGAAGCACCTTTCCTTAACATTTAAAGATTTAGTGTTTCTTGTACTTTAACTAGGGGCAGTGCTGGCCCGGTGGTAGGGTGAGCGATTACTGATCTGAAGGTCAGGGGTTCAAGCCCCACTATCACTGCGTTGTCACCCCCAACCCCCCCAGTGGGTTAACTGGCAACTGGGTTATCAAAGGCCAGCCATGTCTCTCACTGTCTGTGGTGAGAGGCATGTAAAACAACTGTTGCTGTCGTTCGTAAAGAGTATGCCAATGGCTTGCCGTCAGCTTGTTTCAGCCCTTTGATGATCTGGCGAGCTGTCCAGGGTGTACTCCGCCCTCCGCCGGCTGAGGAATGGCTCCGCCAGCCTCCCCGCAACCCTAATTAGGATTAAGTGGTTCGGAAAATGTATGAATGATGAATGTACTTTAACTAAGTTGTTAAATTACTGTCATAATGGACCTGAGCCTAATCAGTAATGCAATTAGGTACCAGCTGCCTGAAGAATATCTGGGCATCTCCAATGTTTTATTTTTGTAAGTAAGCACAATTTAAATACTATTGTTTTACTTCTGATTGAGATGCATGCATATAAGGCAGCAATTCCAGCTGAGGACAGTATGCCATTTTTAATACTATAATTATACAGTATCAGATAGAAAATGTCAAACTTTCACCATGGGAAAAAATATTGCAATGACAGAAACAAAGTAAGGTTTGAACAAGAGCACTTGGAGAGTGCAAACAGTACACGGAAGGTACACAGCGCTCCTTGCTGGACCTACAATGCTAAAGAATCCTTTCAGTTAAAGTTCCTGGATACAGAAATTGAACTGGATCATCTCCAATATCCAATGCCGTCTCCCTTGTCCAAAGCCCCACCTCTGGAAGAACTTTTAATGAAAATTTGTACATAACATTTTGCATAATCCTGCGAATAAAAATACAAACAATCTAACCAGCAAACCAAAGGTGAAATATATCCTCCTTGGCTATTGTAATTATTTCATGATATGCAAATGAAATGTGCTTAGAAGCCCATGGAGGGAGAAAACAAAAGATCCCAGCCATAAGTGGGGCTGAACTGGGAAGTGATAATTAACTGTAGATGTAAAAGTGATAACTATTTAATAAGTTTTCTAATATCATTATTTCCTTCTGTGTGTGTGTGTGTGTGTGTGTGTGTGTGTGTGTGTGTGTGTGTGTGTGTGTACAGGTAAACAGTGTTAAATCAGACCTGAGTACACTTGGAGATGGTGTGGAGGAGTTTAGAGCTGTGTGCAGGCAGCTGCACTCTCAGATGAGAAATATCCCAAACTGTCCAGATACTTCATTTGAGAGTGAGGCAGATGCACTCATGGACTGCTGGCTAGATGTACGTATCTTTCCTTTCATGTCAAAACTAATGATGTTAATTACACTCTTAAGAATGGGACTGCTATTTTGACTTACAGGTTTGAAATTTAGGCAGTGTGTGAAAATGACTTTATCTTCTCATTCTTAGGTGAGCGAGAGGACAGACTGCCATTTTGAGAATCTGCAGATCGGGTTGTCATTGTGGGATAAACTTCTCTTGTTGGCTACGGAGATGGAAAGCTGGACCAACAACAAACTGAGGATATTTACTCAGTCAGACCCATTCCAGACAGAAGAGGAGGTTTTTGCTATGGAGGTAATGTTTAAAGATATCAGTGATGATGATGACCAGGGGTGCCCAATCCTTTTCCTGGTGATCTACCTTCCCGAAGATGTTTACTCCAACCCTAATTATGCCCACCTGACCATCCAATCATCTAATCAAGACTTAAGACTTGGAAATGAACACTTAAAGGAATGATTGGATTTGTCAGATGGGCTCCATTAGGGTTGGAGTTAAAATCTTTAGGAAGGAAGATCACCAGGAACAGGATTGGGCACCTCTGAAATAGAATATGTATGCCAGCAGATTTAGGTAGATCAAAAAATGTGAAAACTTTATTTCTCTATAGTTTACATTTTAAAGTGACTGAAAACACAGTGTCCAGTGAGGCATTGGCTGGGAAGGAATTCTCTACTTTCTTAAACTTGGTGACATTGGCCAGTGGTGACCATCTGTTAAATCATTTATGAGGTTTTCATCTATGAGGATCACTTTCCTCCAATTGTGTTTGTCACACACACACACACACACACACACACACACACACACACACACACACACACACACACACACACAAATATATATAGTTTTATGTTAAAAATGTAAATAATTGTTTTATATAAATAATAATATATTTAAATATTAGTTTTATGTAAATAACTGCAAATATGTGAGAAATATAATGAAAGGTTGAAAAAGGGCTGATTTTATTCATATTAGTAAAATTACTATAGTAATGAAAACTAATTATGTAATTGATTTATTTAGTCAAAATGTATTTTTGTCATCTTCTTAGATGCCATGTAAAACCATTTTTTAAAAATAGTTAAAATATGTCACAAAGACAAGTTTTGCTTTGGTCTATTATATTTAATTTTAGCGGAGCTCCTAAGTGGAACCACATAGGCATAGAACATGACTTTGATGGTTATCCCATGTCTGACTTGATGCTGATTGGTGGATATGTATCACTGACTTGCATGATGAGGGTCATAATGAAACTGAAACCCAAAAAATAGAGGCTCATATGCCACTTCTGAGACTCGCACCGAATAAAAAAAAACACAATTTAACTCAAGACAAACTTTCACTGTGCAAAACAACACCAAACATGAACAGGAACATGAATTCGTTAAATGCATAGTTAAACTTGAGACACAAGACAAGTAATACAAATGAACGAAGAACTCAGCTAGTGAAAGGCAGTAAAACGAAAACTAAGTATTAACCTTTCCTGCTTTCACTCCAGACCAGAGTTGAGAAACACAGCGGAGTCTTACTTATTTATGTCCTTCAGGGCTGAAGCTAATTCAGCCCTTAAATTTATTGCAGTACTCTTATAACACCAGCCATGGGCACTTATCAAAAGAGATCTCTATCGGGAGCTCCGCTTTTAGGTAGTGCTTAAATCTATGCATTACTGAAGTGCTGGGTGTTTCAGTACAGTTGGCCTGTTTCTGTCTAAGGCTTTATTTTTGCTCCAACAGGAGGAGTTTAGGACACAGGAAGAAAATATGGAACATTTTCATCGCCGATCTGCCGAGATCAAGGAGATTCTGCACAGCAGTGAACTCCCCCTGGAGCTACAGGTATGTCTGTTTGAGTTTAAGCATAAAAAATGTACAAAAATACTTATTTCCTACTCTATTTATTGTGGCTTTATGTCTGTACCAATCATGTATACTGTTTATCTTTTCAGGTGATTGAGAGTCAGCTGAGGAAAAGGATGGAGGAAGTGAATGAACTGTTCACTGAATCAAGTGAAGTCTTCAAAGACCTGGTGGCTGCCAAGGCTCAGGTCACATCCAGAATGACGGAGTGCATGTCCTCCATACAAAGGATAAAAAATGCCCTCAGCATACTTGTTGCATCTGAGGGCCCACAGCTTATCAGGGATATTCAGGTGAATATATAAGCAGAAAAGTGACGTACACAGTATTATTCAGTGAATAAATAGGAGCATATAACAGGGATACAATGGAGAGTTTATACCTAATATACTATATATGCCGCATCATCATAGAATAATGATCATCGTCATTAAATAATGAAGGCATAATTTGCAGTTTGGGGTTGGATCCCTGTTTTTTGACAGCTTCTGACTGTTTCCTCCTTTAGATTTTATCAGAGGAACTACAGCGGGAAAATGAGCAGGCAGACACTCTGATGCAACAGGTTGCCTTGTTGGCAAATGTGGCCAGTCCAGAGAGCTGTATTTTGCTGTCTCTTACTGAGGCTGGGGCTCAGCTGCAGGAAAACATCTCTGCAGTCAAAGAAATGATCATTCTGAAGACAGATGAATCAGAGAGTCTCAGTAAGCCTCAACAAGACAAATATGCTCAAGTCAAAAAGTCAGAGAATCTCCATTCCCAAGTCACAGTTCAGATGTGCGATCCTCCACTAAAGGAAAGTGATTTCAGTGACACTCAGCAACAGCAGAGTCAGTCTTCATCTTTCATATTTCCCAAAGAAAAAGAGATACAGATGGATTCATCAGACCATGATGACTTTATTAAAGACATGCATAACTTTAGACACCTGGCAGAAAGTACAGAAGTCTGGCTTAAAATATTACAGCAGTCAGTTGATACTCAGGAAACAGACACTCAAAACATCCCTGAGGAGAGACTTCAAGAACTGCAGGTAAAAATAAGATGTATGAATGATGTTTAAATTACCGGTAATTATAAATTAAAGAATTTAAAAATGGGCTTAAATCAAGCCAGTTCTGCTTTCCAGCAGGTCTAGTTTAATAGGGGGGCTCTCAAGCGGAGCACCGTAGTCATGGAACATGTTGTGCTCACCACAGCATACCCATCAACTTCATTTTGGATGGTTGTCCCATGTCCATGCATGTCCACCACAGGAAACCCCAAAAGGCTGCTGTGTCACTGAGTTGATGCTGATTGGCTGTTATGTATGACTGTATGACTGGCATGACGACGTGAAGCAATTTTTTAAAAGAAATAATTTTGATATTAATGAAACTTAAACCCTAAAAATAGAGTCTAATAGACCACTGCATGGGCTAGAATAAAAACCCACAATGGGTAATTGTTTGTGGAACAAATGCCGAAATCAGAAGCTTGACAGAACATCAACGTGTTAAACAGATACTAAACTAGCAAGACTGGTGATACAAATAAAAACGTTAATCAGCTGGTGGTGAAGGTGCTGAAAAGCAAATGCAGGCTTGGACACCCATCAATAGAAATTTATCAGGAGCTCCACTTTTTGGCAGTGCTTAAATGTATATATAGTTAGTTATTTCTATGCAGTATAGTAGGGCTTTCCTGCCTGATAATACCTAATTAAAAATGAGGGAAAATACCCATCATGTTTGATCACAAAAGGTACAATTAATTTTCTAATAGTCAGAAAAAAATCCTTGCAAAAAGATGTCCCAGCTTTAAACTGGCGAAAACAACTTAAAAACATATGGATTTCACTTGCCTGAGGAATGACATTAAAATGACCAATTTAACAAAAAAGATGAAATTGCATTGTAAAGGTTGAGCACACGGGAAGGTAAGGATTAGAGCCACATCTAAATTGCATCTTAGCCCCTTTAAAAAAAAAAATTCGACTTCCCATTTGCCAGACCCTTACATTACTGCTCGGGCTGATTTGCAGCTGGCTGCGCAAAAGAGCTAAAGCTACTGGCAGAAATGTATTTCATCTTTCAGTTCAGGATATTATCTCTATCATAGTCATTCAGAATTGAATTTCAATAATGGTTTCCATCACATTCTTATTTCTGTTCATAGTCTGTTCAAATGCAATGTCTGATGTGTGATCAGGTGGTGTTGGACCAGAATGCTGAAGGAGAGAGCAGGTTGGAGAAGTTGAGAGTCAGTGGTCAGGCACTGATCCAGACACATAGTGAGAGAGGGGCAAGAGACTTACAGGATGTCCTGTGCATACTTAGGAATGTAGAGTGCCAGTGGGATTCTGTGTTGCAGTCTGCAGCTGAACAGCACAGGTACTGTATGCATGAGTTAATCACATGTTCATACAGGTACAGTATACATGTTAATTACATGTTCATACTGTAGAGTGTAGTGTAGTGTGTGTGTGTGTGTGTGTGTGTGTGTGTGTGTGTGTGTGTGTGTGTTTGGTTAGTTTAAGAATATGGTGTTATTTTTGCAAATATCTGACTCACCACCACATAATGAGTCTTGTTGCAGCAAATTTTTTGAGTAAACTACAATTTCTTAAAAGGTCTTGTGAATAAATTTGTTAAACTTGAGATACATTTTTGGCAGAGTAGAGCTCCCGCTCAGAGCACCAAGGTCATGGAATATGGTTTGGATGGTTGTCTCTTGTCCTGTCCAGTGTCCACACATGTCCACCACAGGAAACCCAACATGGCTGCCGTGTCGCTGAGTGGATGCTAATTGGCTGTATCACGTATCAATGACTTGCATAACAATGGGCAAAAAATAAATAAATAAATACAAAGATTTAGTATCAAAACATGATCTAAATCAGGTAGGCAGACAGACATGCAGGTAAATAAATATTCGTGGAGCAAACACACAGGTCAAAAGCTTGACAGTAAATGAGCTCAGTAAACAGATAATTAAACTAACAAGCCAGGTGATACAAATGAAAGTGGAAATCAGAAAGGCAGTAAAAAGTAAACCCAGGCACAGACACCTAACAAGAAACTTCTGTCGTGAGCTCCGTTTTTAGGCAATGTCTAAGTCTATATGTTATCTTTGTCAAATTTTGTCCAATATAATAAAGGGTGGGCAGCACGGTGGAGCACGTCCGCCTCACAGCAAGAAGGCCTGGGTTTGATTCCCAGCTCAGGCGTTTCTGTGTGGAGTTTGCATGTTCTCCCTGTTCTTGCGTGGGTTTCCTCTGGGTACTTCGGTTTCCTCCCACAGTCCAAAAACATGCACAGTAGGCTAATTGGCTGTTCCAAATCGCCCCTTGGTATGAGTGTAAATGGTTGTATGTGTGTTGGCCCTGCAATGGACTGGCGAGCTGTCTAGGGTGGACCCCGCCCTTGCCCAGAGTTGGCTGAGATAGGCGCCAGCCTCCCTGTGACCCTAAGAGAGTGGGAGAGCCCTCTATTTATATATGTAGAAATAACTTAAAAAAACAGTTTGGTGCATTAAGACTCATTTGTGGTATTTCACTGGGGCTGGTTTTCATTTATGAATATTCCAATAGTTAAAGTTCATAAATTCAGATTAGAGTTATGAGTGTTTAACCTCTTAATGGTCACTGACCAGCTAAATATATTAATATATATATATTAATAGTTGTTTTTTTTATTTGTATTATACTCTGTTTTAGATGTCTGCAGGGTATGATGGAGCACTCCTGCACTAGTCAGCATGGTCAAGAAATGGTTGAGAACAGGCTGCAGCAGCTTCAGGAGCTCAAAGAGCAAATTTCAGCCCTACCTGCGCTTTTTCCATGGCCAGGCTTGACTGAGCGGAAGGCAGTTGTGCAGCATGCTCAGTGGCTTCTGGACAAAGCCAAAGCCCTGGGCTCTGAAGTTACAGCACTGAAATCTCAAATGAGGGAGCAGGCCCAGTTAACACAAGAACCTGTTCTGCCCTGGGATAACCTGGAAAACAGTGCCTTCAACTTAGTCAAACAAATAAATGTAAGCATTTTTAGGTGTATTGTAGATGTACAATATATAATATGTTATGGTTTAGTGGAATATATACACTGATCAGCCATAACATTACCATCACCTGACTGGTCTAAGACGAGGCAGACCCCTACACAACAGGCTGCAATGCACCAGTCTGGTGGTGTTAATATTATGGCTGAATGGAGTATATGCCAATGAAGCCTTAAGAATAACATTATAGCTGTTTTTTCTTTTATTATTATATTTGTGTGTTTTATGTGCGTTTATAGGATGTATGTTGCAGTCTGGATGAGAGCACCGACAGAGAAAGACAGTGTAGTCTCATGCTGAAGAAGTGTGGTGAAACCCTGAACACCCTGAACGAAGTGTTCATATCTTTACATGAAAAAAGCCAGAAGTCTAGACCGGACACTCTAGAAGTGAGAATTCACACGAATACTGTTTACAAAGTTGGTAGAATGTGTGTAGACAGACTTGTATGCACACAGGCTCTTGTTCACACATATAAAAAAAAATACAGGTTAACATGCGTGCATTGTGACTTGTGTTATGTTTTGTGTTATGTTACAGACTGTGTTTCAAGCTTTGGGTAATGAAACCAAGAAACTTTGTGAACTAGAAATACTGAAAACTTCCCTGAAGAGGAGCTGCACACCAGAAGGTCAGACAGCCTTGTCTGAAGATATCAAGATGCTGCTCAATAAGTACACAATGCTTGAGAAGTCCATTAAAATGGCCAAAGAAACAGGTTTTGAGGTAAACATTGAAGATTGTGTTATATCTGAGGGAATGGGGAGTCTGTAGTGAGCACTTCTTCATAATCAAACAAATCAGGAAGGACAGATTATAATGGTACCACCTGTTATATGATGTAACTGCAGTGCTTTAACATCAACAGGGTGTGTACTAAGGAGGCCCTAGGCAAAACGTATTTAAATAAAAACATAAAGCCAAATTAGGTATTTAGTTAAGATATACTCCAAAACTATTCAGCTAAGGTAGGTAGGTAAGTCTGTGGGTTTTTATACCCGAGCCTAGAGGCTCATCAGGCCGGTGCTTATACCCGGTTTCTGTAGCGTGAAGCGACTAGGAGCTCAACTCCTCCTGGATGGGACTATATATAGCCATGCAATTCTGATCAAATCTGTTAACATAGAAGTCTCAGAGGTACACAAGTACTGTTTTGGAAAACAGGATGGGTATGACAAAGATTCCTATATCATTCTTTGTTTAGAGCTCATCTGTAATAGAATTGACCTAATGTTCCATAGTTCGTAAGATTAGTTATTCAGTATTAGGCTGATTTAGGATTGGTATATTCTTATGTATGTATGCTAATATTCTATGCAGATGGTTACTCACAGTAAAGAAGAGGGGATGGAAAGAAGAGATACCAGAATCATACCCAATGAAGTTAGCAAAACAAAACAGCATATGAAATGTTCAACAAGTGAAATTGAGCATGCTCCGAGCATCATGAAAGACATGATCGATTATGGACAGTGCACTGAGCTAAGTTGTTCGCCTACTGGTGCAGATCATCAACACACAGCTGCTGCTTTGAAACCTGGGTTTAACATTGTTATGGAAACTGATCATTCTGCATCCAGTCAAGAAAGTTCACTGTTGGATTCTGTAGATTCTATTTCTCAATCAGATCTGACCAAACCAATTTCAGTGTTTACTATACATCATGATTATGCAATGAAAAGAGAAAAAGAAAATGTAAAACATACAAACGAGATTACTTTGGATGGAATGCAGTCATCCTCACATATCGATTCAGTACAACCTTTTCAGACTGAAAATTCTCTTTCTTCACTCATAAATGTACTTGGTGCAGAATGTTCATCTGAAAATGCAGATGTGTCAAGTCAACAAGGTGCAAAGGTGTCACACAAGGATACAAAAGTACATGAAATTCCTATGAAAAACAGACAGGGATTTGAAGCAGCATCTAGAGAACTTGAGGCTTCCCATGGACCATCATTAAAGGTTTCTGATATCTGTACAACAGAAGTTGACTTATCGAATCAGATACTCGATGCAAACCAGCTTGAATCTAAAAGGTTACACACAGACAGTGATAAACAAAGTAATACCAGATCTTCAACAGTCTGTAAAATCTTTCAAGATGTTCATCAGTATACACCGAAGCCTGATTGCCAGCAGTCATTGGAGTCTCCCAATGCTGATGAATTTAGTTCTGACAAATTCACTGAGAATATAACAGACTCTAAATCAGGAACAAAAACAAGTGAAGAGCATCTTGTGAAGTCACTAGACAGTGTCGAGAAAATCCAACAAATCTCTTTCACAGAACCAATGCAAACTGGCCTGCCTGAAAGTATATATTCTCATCAATACAAAACCCCTGTTTGTTCAGAAAGCTCCACTGAAGATGCAGATTTATCAAATCCACAAGCTTCCATGTTATTTGTCAAGCAAACAGACATGGACGTGCTGCAAAATCAGGATGTTGATACAACAGCAGACAATAATGCTATTCAGAGACAGATAATTGATGCAAACCCATCTGATTTTTTTATGGACAGTACAGATGAAATGCAGACCACAGCTGAAACAGAATCAGTGCAACCAGGTCAGACTGGAAATGCTGATATTAAACAAATCCAAACCTCTGCAGGTACAGAAGAATCCGGTGGAGATGTAGATGTGTCACATCATCCTGCTTGTACATTATCAGACAGAGATTCTATAGAGACAGATGTGCTGAAAAATCAGACGGATCACACAATAGAATGTGATTACACATCCATTCCCTTTCAGCAAAATGCTGTATCTATAGATCAGCACAGAGAAGAGAGACAAGAGATTGCAATAGGAAATGACAAAAGCACAAATGACCTGGACACTGAACAGGCCAAAGCAGAAGATATCCATAGTTCCAAGCATTTCATTTCTGTTAAGAAAAGAAAGAAGAAAAAGAGCATGCTGATCACAGATCAAACAATTGCTCAAGAGGACCGAAAGAGTGAAACAACAATCTCTCTCAATATTCAGACAACTAGCACAATGCACCTTAATGCCACAGATATAGTAAAGGGTGGATGTTTTGTGGATGTGCTGCAAAATCAGGGAGATGATATAGCAAAAGATCTTGATGTCAGCAGTGTTTCTCGCCAGCTTCAATCTGGATCTATAGCTTGTGACAAAGAAGACAAACAAGAGACAACAATCCCAATTACCAAAATCAACAATGACCCAGAAAGTGAAGAGGCAAAAGCAGATGACCCCAACAAGTTCACACAAGAAACTCAATACATAGACAAAGAAAGTGATATTTCATATGGATCAGTACCAGAGGTTCATCAAATTTCTGAAACACAAATGGAACAGAAACAGTCAGATACAGAAGAATGTAATATTGATTTTAGACAGGGAACTGAACCCACACAGAGAGAAGCTGATATTACATATGATTTAAAATCAAAAGTTCTCGGAATTTCCGTGACGGAAATTGACATGTTTCATCAGACAGATGATGTAACTCCGCCTGAATCTCATACATTAAACATCATCTCAGACATTCAAACTGAAAGAAATGATCCAGATACAGAACAGGCAAAATCAGAAGAAGACCCTTTAAGTTTCCGACAGGGAAGTGAATACATTGAAGGAGATGGAGATTCTTCACATACTGCAGTAGCAGAAGCACTTGAAAGGATTGCAACAGAAAATGACTCCTTGCGTCAAATACCTGATGCGTGTATGTTACAAATAGACACTAACAACCAAAGTACTCTTGGTGCTGCAAAGGTTTCAACTATCATTCTGGATGTGGATCAGCCTGTCCTTAAACTTGAGAGTCACCATTCAGCTGATGATAATGAATTTGGTCCTGAAAAGTCTACTGTTAAATCAGACAGCATAAAAACAGAAGGACCAAAATCTAACAAGGGTGTTATAAAGTCATTGGACAGTCCAGATGAAATGCAGTCTACAGTTAAAACAGAATCAGTGCAATCAAATCAGTCTAGAAATGCTGATATTCAACAAGTTCAAACCTCTGCTGGTATGGGAGA
>JBCNYH010000002.1:9851873-9864863 GCA_039654325.1 Tandanus tandanus | reverse complement strand
GTTCTGACAAGCTCACTGACAACGCGGCAGAGTCTGAATCAAGAACAACAAAAAGTGAAGAGAATGTTATGAAGTCACTGGAAATTCTAGAAAAAATGCCACCAATCTCTTTCACAGAATCAGTGAAAACTGGTCAGCCTGAAAATGCTTATTCTCAACCATCCAAAGCCCCTGTTTGTACAAAAACTTCCAGTGCTGATGTAGAGTTGTCAAGTCCACAAGGTTCAGTGTTCAGTTCTGACAAGCTCACTGACAACACAGCAGAGTCTGAATCAAGAACAACAAAAAGTGAAGAGAATGTTATGAAGTCACTGGAAATTCTAGAAAAAATGCCACCAATCTCTTTCACAGAATCAGTGAAAACTGGTCAGCCTGACAATGCTTATTCTCACCCATCCAAAGCCCCTGGTTGTACAAAAAGTTCCACTGGAGATGTAGAGTTGTCAGGTCTACAAGGTTCAGTGTTATCTGTCAGGCATATTATAGACATTGATATGTTGCAAAATCAGGATGATGATTCAACAGCAGAGAATATTGCAAGAACTGTTTCCTCCCCAAAATCCCCTGAATGTCCAGAACACCACGAACAGCTGGAGCATGAGAGATCAATTCAAACTGAAAGAAATGATCCACATACACAACAGGCAAAATCAGATATTCATGGAGATGATTCTTCATGTATTGCAGGGTCAAAAGCTCTTGAAATTACTGAAACAGAAAAAGATTTGTGTGAAATGCCTGAAACAAATCATATAGCCAGTGACAACCAAAGTTCTGTTGGTGATAAGAAAGTTTATACTATCATTCTGGATATGGATCAACCTGTCGTTAAACTTGAGAATCACAATACACCTGATGATAATGAATTTGGTCCTGAAAACTCTTCTGCTATTGCAGCGGACTTTAAACCAGCAGGATCCAAATCTCACATGGGTCTTATAAAGTCATTGGACAATACAGAGGAAATGCAGTCCACACTTATAACAGAATCAGTGCAACCAATTCAGTCTAGAAATGCTGACATTCAGCAAGTTCAAATTTCTGCTGGTATGGGAGATTACCGTAGAGATGTAGATGTGTCACATCTTCATGCTTCAGCATTATCAGGCAGAGATTCTATAGAGACAGATGTGCTGGATAATCAAGCAGTTAACACAATAGAATCTGATGCCACATCCATTTCCTCTCAGCAAACTTCTGTATTTGTGTCTGTAGATCAGGACAGAGATGAGAGACAAGAGACTGCAATTGGAAATAATAAAGGCACAAATGAACTGGAAACTGAACAGGCCAAAGCAGAAGATATCGATAGTTCCATGCATTTTGTTTCTGTTAAGAAAAGACATAAGAAAAAGAGCATGCTGAACACAGATGAGACTACTACTAAAGAGGACCAGAATAGTGAAACAGCAATCTCTAAAAAATTTAGTGAAGGCATCTCTCTCCATATGCAGACATCTAGCACAATGCACCTTGATGCCACAGACATATTCCAGGGTGGATGTTTTGTAGATGTGCTGCAAGATCAGGGAGATGATACAGCAAATGTTCTTGATGACAGAAGTGTTTCTTCCCAGCTTCAATCTGTATCAATAGCTTGTGACATTGAAGACAAACAGGAAACAAGAAACCCAATCACCAACAATGACCCAGAAACTGAACAGGTAGAACCAGAACAAGGCCCCATCACATTCATACCAGAAGTTTCCCTTACAGAAATTGACTTGCTTCATCTGACAGATGATCTAACTCAGCCTGAATCTCAGACATTAAATGTGGTCATCGACAACCAAATTATCACTGCGTCTGCAAAAGACTATAGAACTGTACCAGTCTCTTTCACAGAATCAGTGAAAAATGGTCAGCCTGAAAATGCTTATTCTGAACCATCCAAAGCCCCTGTTTGTACAGAAGGTTTCACAGGAGATTTTGATTTGTCAAGTCCACAAGGTTCAGTGTTATCTGTCAGGCATATTAGAGACATGGATGTGCTGCAAAATCAGGATATTGACACAACAGCAGAGAATAATTCTAGAACTGTTTCCTCCCCAATACCCCTTGTTTTGCCAGATGAACAGGAGCATGAGAGACCAACCCAAACTGACAGAAATGATCCAGATACCGAACATGCAAACTTTGAAGGTGACACTATTAGTTGCACACAGGGAAGTAAACACATACAGGGTGAAGAGGAGTCACGTACTGCAGTATCAGAAGGTCTTATATGGACTAGGCGAGAAAAAGGTTTTCTGGATCAGGTTCCTGATGCAAACCAGCCTGATTCTTCTATGTTACAAGACTCTATGGAATTTCCTAAAGCTAGAGATGCTAATGAATTCAGTTCTGAAAAGCCTAAATCAAGAACAACAAAAAGTGATGATCTTGTGCAACCTTTAGACAGTCTAGAACAGATGCAGTCAATCTTACAGACTGTTAATCCTCATCTTCAACAAGTCCAAACCTCTGTTGATTTAGACAATTCTTCAAGAGGTGCAGACTTGTCAAGTCAACAACTTTCGATGTTAGCAAAGAGAGATGTTACAGTGGCAGATGTGCTGCAGAATCAGCAATGTGATGCAACAAACATGACTGATGCTAGATCAGATTCCTACCAGAAGAGCACTGTATCTGAAAAATGTGATGCAGAAGACCAAGAAGACAGCAAAAAAACAGTTGACAAAAACATGAATGACATGATCAGTGAACAGGCAAAATCCGAAGAAGACAAAATTAGTTTCAGTCAGGAAACTGAATCCACACAAAAATACAATATATCACTTGGTCCAGCACCAGAGGTTGTTCAAATTTCTAAGGCGGAAATGGACATTTTGAATCAGACACCTGATGCATGCAAACTTGATTCTAGTATGCCATGCATGGACAATGAAACCAATAATAGCACTGGAACAACGGAAGTATGTATCACCATTTTTGATGTTGATGGGAGGCAGCAGTTAGTTGAGCCTACTAAAGCTGGAAATACTAGTGAATATATTGCTGAAAATATCCCTAACTATACAACAGACTCTAAATCAGAAACATCAAAAAATAAAGACCTTCCTATGCAGTCATTAGAGAGTCTTGAAGGATTACAATCGATCTCACTTCCAGAATCTGGTCAACCCAGTCAGACTGGACAACTTCAAGCCTCTGTTCATGCCGAAAGTTCCTCTGAAGATGCAGATATGTCAGGTGATACAGACAGTATGTTATGCAGTGATAATACAGAAGTATGTGTCCTGCAAAATGAGGCTGTTGGTACAATAGAAGAGCATGACACCACTAGCAAAAAGATTGTGGCGAGAAAAAATGGCAAGGATGATCATCAAGAAATAAAAAATATAAATGAAACACACACTGCACTAGAAAAATTAGAAGATGGTGAGTGTTTGAAGTTTCTTGGTTCTATAAAGAGCAAGGAAAAGCAAAACTTGGATCAGGAAAACGGTGAAGATAAAAGGGAAACTGAGACATCAAGCTCCAAACTAATGTGTGAAGGCAGAGATGACATGGATTCCACAGAGACCACAGACAGACAACTAAGTAACACAAACACCGCCCTTGTAGATACTAGCCATGCCAGTGCCACCTGCAAGGATTATACTGATATAAAATCAACTGATAAGAAGCACACCATTCAAAAAGAAGTTCCTAATTCAGGGGACATTTCAGAGACATCCAGATTTGAGGCTGAGTCACTGATAACCGCTGCAGTACCATTAACGCTAGAGCTTAGCAGCCATGCAGAAGCAGATCCAAAGAAGCAGGCTGAGGAGTTGGACAGCAATGATTGTTTACAGGTATCTTTACATGCATTGGCTTTTATTTGCTTTACATTTCATTCATTGATTTCCTGTGTGGTCCTCCATGATATGATGGAAAATCCCAGAATTGTTGTTTTGTCACTGAGTGTGGAAGTTCTAGGTAAAACCTTTTTTTTTTTCCACAGGACAAAAAATGATTTCTCGTTATTGGTTTGACATTTATTAGTCTTTTTTTAGTCAGAATTTTGTTAGGTAAAGCTGCAGTTATATTTGAATAGTTTTCTGAAAAGGTCATTTGAACTAAATTGCAATCATTTAAAGCAAGCACGGTTTTGGTGTTCTGAAGTGCCCAGAGAATTCCCTATTTAAAATTTATATAATATTTCATTGGCCTTTCTTTTGGTAGTTTGGCTGTTTCTTGCTGTCACTGTTAATGCCAAATATAAAAGTATAATAACTTGGCATAACATTTTTAACATTTGCTAAAGGTAAAAGGAGAGAATGATTGTGCTTTAATTCCCCAGAATTTGCATAATTTCCTGTATTCATTCTCTTTAAAATGTTCTCCTATTTTGACATTTTTTATATTATGTTTGCTGCACAAACTCATGTGTTCCACATTTTTTTTTAACCGTAGAGTGTATTTGAAATTATAAAAATGTGTTGACACATATGTCTCTAGAACATATTCTAAGTTTAATGTTTGTTGTGGCATTACAGCTGTTTTTGCATGTAAATGCTTGATGTTTTATACTGTAGCCAATAACTAGTTGTACAGACCTGCAGTACAGCTGCTCTCTCACTTGCTTAAGGCACACCACACCCTATAGTAAGATCCAATTCTCAAAAAGGCTTCATTTCTACTTCAGTTGCCATTGGACTACACGCTTTTACAAGCTTTGAGCTGGGATGTGCTTTTTGTGTAATTTTTTCATGCAAATGTATTTACAATTATTTTCTAAATGTTTAGCGAGAAGAAATGTCTGGTGCCAAAAAAAAAGTGTCTAGAAGTGGAGGTGATCAGTGTAAAAGTTTCAAGGACAACAGCAACCAAACGAGGACAGCACACCAGCCAGAACGAGAATCAGCACTGGACACCTTATTGACCTTATTGGATATCAACACAATTTTTCACTCTGTAATGGATCCCAGTGATGTTCCCACAGTAAGTGTGAAGGCCTGTTGTAGAAACATAACTATACAGTAAAATTTTTTTGTTGTCCTTACACTTGATATATCTTATCAAATACTAATGTTTCACTGTAATATAATGTAATGAGTGGTGTAATCAAGATGTAGCGATCAGATAACATTAGCAGACATTTAAGAGTCTGTATTGTAATGATTGAAAACTTACTGGTCGCTCTGATAGGAAGGAGACTACACAGGAAGCAGATTGGGACTGAGTAATCTAACTTTCAGTAGTCATCTTGTTTACATGTTGAATTTTTGCTTTTTTCTTAGGAATATCAGCCTAGAGAGGCAGTCTGTTTTCTCGAGGAATCACTTTCTGAAACTGAGAACCAACTAGAAAGGGCTGTTCTTAGGATTCTGAAATGTCGTTATCATCCAGTCCAGCTTAGCCCTGAACTAATGAGCCAGCAACTTCAGGAAGCAGAGGTATGCTGCTTTATGTAATTCTCTTGTTTGTAAATGAAGGGTATAATAAGGCACAGCAAATGGGAATAGCATTAAGACACTCTCCATTGTTCTGGATGTTGCAGCCTTTGCATCATTTGATAGAATAACCCAGAGTACTATGAGACAGCTTAACTGGTGCATGCAGTTATGCTTTACATCCTGTATGCATATTGACTTCTCTTAACAAGGAAATCCTTAAACTATTGCATCCAGACACATTAAAGTTGTCACCTTTCATTTGCTCATGGATGCCCCAGGTGATGACCAATGTTATATTTAGTATATCACACTAACTGTGAATGGAAAGTTGATTTTCTCAACTCACATTTTGGTGTGATTGTTCAGAGCTGCAGACAGCATGTTCAGGAGCAGTTGGCTTCACAGTCTCAGTGTGGAGGCTCTGGTATCTCCAAGCACAACCAAAGTTTGATGGAAAGATGGAGTTCAGCACTGTTGGATGCCGCTGCCACTGTACAGGTTAAAGAGACCCAGCTCGGGCAGGTCACACAATATCACCACCAAATACAAGCCCTCCGAGATACACTTCAGGAACTGGAGAAAGAGTTGGATTTACTGAGCCTGTGAGAGTTCATAAATTGTTTAGTAATGTAAAGATACATTTACTGATACATATACCCTTAAAATATAAAAACTTTTATTAAACAAACTTTCTTTTATTCTTCCCATTATTTCTTTATTTATATAGGGTTTCTTTGAAAAGCAGTGCTGTTCAAACAGAAAAACTGTCTGCATTCATTGAGCACATGAAGCAGAAGAAAAGCATTCTGGAAGAACTGATGCAAACATGTTGCAGTGTGTCACCCTATTTGGGAGAGGATGAGGGTCCAATGGCATGCCTAATCCAGGTTAAAAATTTGTTGGAAAAGTGGCAGATTTTGGAGGCGACTGCAGACAGAACCTTAAAGCATGCTGAGCATTGTATGTCAGAAGCTTCTCTACTAATGAAGGATTCTACAGCACTTCTTAGTGAACTAGGAGTTCTGCACGCAGCTATTTCCTCACCTTCATCTGAGATAAATGAGTGCCAAACGGCCTTACAGGAAACAGTAACATGCTCTGAATTTGTGGAATTAAATGAACGATACCTATACCTCCTTGAGCTTTCACAGGCTCTTTCCCAGTACCCATTGGGGGAGAAGGAAAAGGAAGATATTAGCAATGTTTTCCAAAATCTGAAATCTCAATTGGATTATGTTCAGGAGAAATTTTCTACTTGTGCTACTTGTCCCAGTGACCACTTACTGGCAGAGATCACTGATACTATGAAAAGCTGGTTTGCTTGGGCAAAACAAACAGAGAACAGAATCACCAGAAAAAAGAAATTATCTCTTTTCCCAGAAGAAGCCAGTCAGCAGGTAAACAGCATGAAAAAACTGCAGTCAGAAATATCCTCCAGGCAATTCAAATTGTCCTCACTGTTTATGAAATTAAAAGAGGAGATTGCAGGACTTAAGCAGGTGGATTCTTCCCTCGTGTTATCTGCACTCCAGACCTTAGAGAACATGTACAGTAAGATCTCAGAGAATGCAGAGAGTGTTACTGCAGAACTGAACCAAATGCTGCAGGCTAGACAGAAACTAGACTTGCAGATTACAGATAATAGCAGCTGGCTGGCCTCAGTTTTAGAGAAGGAGTCCAGTAAAGCTGCAGCAATCCAGCTTGGAAACTCTATCACAGATTTGCGAGTGTACCATCAAAAACACAAAACTACTTTAAAAGAAGCCGAAAGACGGCTCTCTACCATTCAAACACTTCTGGGTGAGACAAAGGACATCATTCATGGCCTTAATATTATGGACACTTTTCACCTTATGAACAAACTTACAACCTTGCAAGAAGGGATCAGAAGAGTTATAATGTGTAAGCAAACCGCATGTTGGGAACTAGAGGAGATCTTACATGCCTGTGAATCTTCTTCAGAAGAATTTGCTGCTATCCAAAAGAGTTTACGTCAAATAACAACTGACCTTGAGAAGCAAAGATATCCAGTAACACAAGACTCACTTTCTGCTTTTGACCACATAAGACGCATATTGATGGAGCATCTTTCTCAAGTGCTGGAAGCTCCGTATTGCCAAAAGAACCAGAAGAAAGACCTTTTACGGATCATTCTGAGCTTACAGGAGAAAATTAGGCTTCTGGATCAGCAGAGCATGAAACATGAAGAATATCTGACGTACAAAAAACATTTGGAAAACTACTTTGAGGCAGTGAAGAAGAGAGTTCTTAATATATCGGACAGCAGCAGAGATTCTGATAAACAACTTCTTATGGGTAAAACCCTGCTAGTAGAGATACCCCTGCTGAAGCTATCCTGTCAGAAGACAGGAGAACAACTGGAGGACATTTCTGGTGACCTCTTCTCATCACAATTGAAATCAGAGAGACAAAAGATTAGCAGCATGCTGAAAAGTCTTACTGCCTGGGACGATATTGTTAGCACTCAAGTTAGAAACCAGGAGGATGCCCTATATGTTGACAGCCTTAGCAATCTAAAAGATCTGTCTCCTCTAACTGAACACTTTACAAGAATTGAAGAACAGCTAAAGCAGAACAACTGTCTGGATCCAAGTGACCAGGCCATTACCATAATGCTACAAAAATGCTTGGTACTTGAGAGGTCAGTGACATCTGGGCTGAGAATTTTGGAGACCTGTAAAGACTGTACAGCAGTTGAAGGCCATGAAAAAACATCTGACATTGGACAAAGAATTTTAAAAGACTGTAAAATGCAGATGGTAATGTTTTTATATTAAGCAACTTTAGGTTTGTTAGGTTTTAATGTACTTTATTGCATATTGCTTGTTATTTTATTGATTCATATATGTAAATGCATGTGTAAATTTGTGTTTACACCCAATGGCCAGTATATTAGGTACACCTAGCTTATAACATATAGCTCATAAATTGTATAGTTTGAGATGCATGACACATTTTACATTTACATATATTTGAAGAGTTTGATTTCAAAAACAGTTAAGTGCCATTGTTTTAATTATGAGAAAAACTAAATTTTAAGTAGCTTTACAAAAAAAAAACCCTTTGTCCAGTAGCTTTTAAAAAACTTTTTCCCATAGCTTTCAAAAAAAAAAAAAATTTTTTTTTCAAAAAGTTGTTTTTCTCATAATTAAAACAATGGCACTTATCTGTTTTTGAACTCAAATTCTTAATTTATTCAGAAGTACTTATTTGTTTGTGCTTGTTTAGGAAACTCTTCTCAAAGCTAGGGAGGCCCTTAAAGACTATCACCATGCTGTCCGAGGAGCTGTTGGTTTCCTTCAACAAATTGAATCTAAACTCTCACTTCCATCTGCCAACTTCAAAGACTCTAAAGAAGAACATCACCATATTCAACAACTTCTTACTAGTTTGTCTAAAGGATTCCAGGATTGCACAGCTGAATTACAGGCCAAGTTACCTTCACAAACATGTTTTTCTCCTCAAATTAAGAAGCTCCACATTCAGATTGTCAGCCACATACATGGGATTGATACCAAATTGGAAGCACAAGCTCAGCTCAAACTGGATGCCCTTCAGAGGTCTGTTGTTCATTTATTGTTACCTTTGATACCTTTGATTTATAAGCTGTGAATATCTGCCTATGATTAGAAATGATCAAATGACTAAGCTAAATGTTCTTGCTTGATAAATTCATTGAAACAGAAAGGGTGACATGGCATTAGATGTGTATCAAAGAACAGGGGAGGAGGTGGGAGGTTGCACAGGGGCTTCTTTGTTGCGTACAATCATCCTTTCTTTCTCTCAGTATTTATGTACACAAAATTAAGTGTGACAAAAAAATGGAAAAACTGATGGAAAAAGTGTATCAACCACAGAGTGTATTTTGAAAGATAAACCACATTTGGTCAAATTTGACCATTGCGTCATGGTCAGCCTATGAACCTTTTCGACCACCCTTGTATATTGGAGCAATACAAATACTGATACAGATAAAGGCATTGTGTTACACCCATTTGTCAGAGCAACACAGTATGAATAATACACCCATGTTTGATCATAATAAAATTGGGGGTATCCATAATTTTATTTTTTTTTGTCTGGGACTCATTTTCAGATGTTTAATGGAAGAGGCCACCCACATTAAACAGCATGATGATGTGAACCACCTTCTTCAGAACTTTGGCTTCCAACTTTCTGAAATTTTCAGTCACAAACCAATTTCTTTAGAAGTATGCAAAGACCAGCTTGAGAAGATTAAGGCAAGTTAAAAATATTTGTATGCTTTTTAAAATGAACATTATCCGGGATAAGTTGATAAAATTGTGTAAACAAAATAACAACAAATAATTTATATGTGGAGCTTTACTTAAATCTGTAGGTGCTTCAGGAGGAACTAGTTAATATGGGTACAAGGTTGGGGGAGCTGAAAAATAAATGCCCACTGCTGAACTGTAATGTAAGTGCAGAGGAGACACTGGGACATCTACAGAGGCATTGGGCTTTACTGCAGCGGAGGCTAGATGCATTGAAATGCAGAGTAGCTCATACAGAAATGCAATGGAAGGAGATTACACTAAGAGTAAGTTCCTACAAACAAACAAACAAACAAACAAACAAAATAAATAAATGAATAAATAAATAAATACATAATTTTTATAGTACAGAGCATGAGTATTAGTAGTCAGTTTTTGTGTGTTAGATTAAGAGATCCAGAGACATTCTTGACCACCTTCAACGCAAGCTCTCTGAGCTGGCCAAGATGAAAGGATCTATTGGGAAGCTTCAAGACATTATGGACCAATATGAACAGCTCCAAAATGAACTGGGCCAAGAGCAACTCACTTTGGTCTGTCTTCAGCGTTGTGAATCACGACTGCTGAGTGCCTCAAACCTTCAGAAGTATAACACTCCCAGTCCAGTAAATCAGGAACTGCAGTCACTTCTGAGCTATTGTCAAAGGTATGGCCTTTTACAACCATGCATACTTTAGAACACTGTAAAAGTTTACTTCTTATAAATACCACCGTCTAAACAATGACTGATGTACATTTGTATCCTCAGCCTAAGAGAACAGAGCAGTGAGGTGAGACATGATTTGGTGTCTGAGACCCAGGAGTATGGTCGCTTTCAGGAGGAATTAAAGGCATTACAAAACAGTGTTCTCTCTCTGCTGTCAGCCCTGCAGGGCCAGTCAGATTCCCAACATATACGGGTTAGTAATGCCATAAGCCCATATCACATACATCACAGTATAGGTATATAACAGGTCCTGAACAGAAAATTCTTAGGACAGTTGTATGAAACACACCTTATGTGTGATGGAAAATACTGTTGTAGGCCCTTGTAATGAAGCTTCGAATGCGTTAAAAAACTCCACCTCATAGGTAAGTCTTGATGTCAAGTCCATTGTGCAATTCCCTCTGTATTCTATGGCTGTGTTAATGTGTATAAATAAAAAATATATAAAGTTAATATGCTTTTATGGTCGTTTGATGCTATGAAACTCTACAGTTTTATTAAAGTACTCATCTGATTGGTCTGCATTAAACTCATGGGACCTCCTTACAGTATATAGTGTATAATAAAACCTTTTAATGACAGTATTAGGTTGGAGTGTATGCAAATCATGTAATATATATATATATGTATATATACGGTGCAGCCATAGCCTAATGGTTAGAAAAGCGGCTTTGGGACCGAAAGGTCGCTGGTTCAATTCTCGAACCAGCAGAAACAATGTGTGGTGGTGGGGAGTGAGCTGCACCTTACCTTCCTCCACCTTCATGGCTGAAGTGCCCTTGAGCAAGGAAGATCAGAGCAAAAATTTTTGGTCTTGCAACAATTGTATCACTTTCAAGTGAGCATTATGAAATGACTATTGAAAGGGTAGCATCGTGGCATAGTGGTTAGCATTCTCACCTCACAGCAAGAAAGCCCTGGGTTTGAGCACTGTGGTCAACTCCCTGTACTTGCATGGGTTTCCCTCTGGGTGCTCCAGTTTCCTCCCGCATTTCAAAGACATGCACATTAGGCTAAGTGGCTATTCCAGATTGCCCCTAGGTGTGAATGTGTATGTGAATTGTTGTTTGTGTTTTTATTGGCCCGGCAATGGACTGGCGACCTGCTCAAGGTGTACTCTGCCTTTCTCCCAGAGTTGGCTAGAATTATCTCCAGCTTCTTCTATGACCCTAAACAGGATAAGTGGTACAGATAACGAGTGAATTAATTATATTTTAAAGTTGATTTGTTTTTTTAAGTGAAGTGTTTTCAAGTTTACATGTAAAATCTGTTACTGTGTGTGTTGATAAACAATGCTTTATCTGTCTGTCTCACTCTTGGTAGGAGGTTAGAGCAGAGTTAGACTCTCAGAATGTTAGACTGCAGGACATTATGGGGAGAGTAAGAGAAAGAAGCCATGACCCACCTCAAGAGATCCAAAAACTTCATGACCAAGTCACACTGTCCTTAAAGGAAGCCAAAGAAAAGGTATAGTGAAATCTTTGTGTATTATTGTGTATTATTTTGTCTGCTTATTTGTTAACCATTACCCTGTAGGTTATTACATGTGTTTTGTATGAAGTGAAATTTTTAAATAATTTGATTGTACCCCATACAGTATAATGATGCTACCTAAAATAGGCAAATATTTGCTAATTTGATCTAAGGACTGCGTTAGTTCTCAGATGAATTGTCTGGTAACATCTGGTACTGGACAGACAGCATAGAATTTGCAAAAGAGAAAGGCAAACACAGGGGTTTAAATGGACATACTTATCAAAGTGACAAATTTAAACAAGTGGCAATAACGATGACACACAACAAGATCTGAACCTATCACAGGATCCAGTAGCAGAGGAGACAAGTAGGCTCCTGAGTGGCGCATCGACAAGGTGCGTGACTATCAACTTGTAGATCTCAAGTTCGAATCCAGGTTGATGCCTCAGCCATCCGCGACTGGGGTCCCAGGCAGGATCACCAGCCAATCCATGGGCGTCTGTGACCTCATTTGGGCAGATAGCGCTTTCCCTCTGAGTGTGTTAGGCCAAATGCGCAGCAGTTTCGCATGTCACGGAGGGGGCATGTGCATACTTACGCCCCTTCCTGGTTGGTGGTGGTGGCCATACGTGATGGAGGCAACGCTTCACGAGTGGGAATTGGATACGACTAAAATAAACCAACATGTGGCATTGTGAATAAATGAGGAACAATATAGAAGTGTGGGTACTATGAGAGCATGCAGCCATGTGGGTCTTTTATCATTTCAATAGACATCTTTGTTATCATTATAAAGTCATCATAATGAGTCACCATAATTAGTGGGAAAATAATGAGTTTTATAAAATAAAGAAGACAAAGAAATTAAGAAAACAAATTGTTTAATTGGGTGTTTCAGCTTCTTTGTCTGCTGTGAAAAAAATGGAAGTCAATTTAGAAAATGAGAATATGGATCATTGAGGAGGAAAAACAAACAAACAAACATGATGCTCAATAGGCAGTACTTGATTATTAGATCTGATTATATAAATTGGCCTCTCCAATCTGAACCCGAATGGTGTTTCGTTGTTGGACTTCTGTGCTCGTCATGGTTTGTCCATCACGAACA
>JBCNYH010000002.1:9824642-9849690 GCA_039654325.1 Tandanus tandanus | reverse complement strand
TTGTGTGCCTTATCTTGTATGCCTCTCAATAACAAAAGGAACATATGCGACAGAAAAATGTGGATGTGTTTTTTTGTTGTTGGTTTTGTGTGTGTGTGTGTGTGTGTGTGTGTGTGTGTGTGTGTGTGTGTGTGTGTGTGTGTGTGTGTGTTCATTTTGTACTAACAGTTATTTAGACCTTAAAAATACCTGAAATGGTAAAATTACACACTGGAATGTAAGTTATATTTTCAGTCACTTTTCTAGTAGTGTTCTTTCAACATAATGGTGTGGTGGTATGGGAAAACCTTGCAAATGTTTCAGAATTATGGCAAAAGCCAAAATGAGCTTTTTTTGTGACACCTCAGCTTTAAGAAACCAGTTGAAGTGACAGAACAGACAGCACCTGAGAATCAAATTACATGTTAATAGAAAAATGATAATGAAAAATTACATTTAAAAAAGTGAAGTGGCAGACTGAAAACTCTTGCTGTTTATGAGTGATATGGAAACAACAGAATAAAAAATATATAATTTGTAGCAGGCCTTAATCTGTCTCATGAAGGTAGCAAACACATTATTCAAATTTATTTTTGAATAACTTAAATTATTTAACTTAATAACTTTATTAATAACTTAATTTAAATTACTGGCTACTGAATTTGGAGACATTAGCCACTGTGTTCTTGTTGAATTATGCAAAATAATTTTTAAGTCTTGCACTCCGTTGTATGTGAGGTCACTTAAGCCAGTGTTATGTGGATGTGTACAGAGGGTATGGGATGAATTGGACCAGTGGCACTCACAGATCACTGCTCTGGAGGCAGAGGTTCAGGAGCTGGCTGAAGAGCAGCCTGAGAGAGCTCATACACTGATGGATGAGCTCACTAACCCCCTACAGCTTTACCAGGCTGTAGCCAAACAGGCAGAGCAGAGGACTGCCTTCATTAACAGAGTGAGTACAGTTGTATCCTGTCCTATCATCATCCAGGCCTTCAGAACTCACATATCTTCCTCAGTGTCAGCTCTGAGAAAGCGGTTGTTACAGAATTAGGTTTTATTAAGCATTAACAGCATTACTCAAGAAATGAACATTTTCGTGGTGCTTGTTTATGATTCATTATGCATTTATATGTTTCTCATTTGTGTCTGTTTTATGGGTTTAGATTCCTACATGTCTTCAAGAATATGAGGATGTTTTGCGAAGCTGTACATGCTGGCTGGCTGAGACTCAATCCTGGCTAAAGACTCCTCAGAAATACACGACTGCCAAGTGTCTGAACAGCCATGCCAACTCCCTACAGGTGGGACCACTGAGACATTTAAAATGCCTTCTGGTTAAACTTAATCAAGGCATGCATCCAGATATGTTCATGGGTATTTCACTAAAATTCGTCATGGACTAGCTTCAAACATTATCAGAAGCATTTACCTTTTAATGCAGAACCATTAGTGAATAGATAATAGCTAATAAGTTGATAAGTATCACTTTGAATTGATTATGGTTTGTTGTGCAGTTGTGTTTGACATTTCCACTTTTAACAAAGACAAAGAATATGTTTTACATATCTAGAATATGTCTACATCTGTATTGAATCATTGTTAAACATCTTGTCATCAATTATTTTTGTGTTGAACAAGCTTTGTTGTCATTTTAGTAAAAACTGCAGAGAGGGTACATTTATTTATTTATTTATTTATTCATTCATTCATTCATTCATTCATTTTATGAACCGCTTAATCCTAATTAGGGTCATGGGGAGGCTGGCCCCATCTCAGCTGACTCTGGGCGAAGGTGAGGTACACCCTGGACAGCTTGCCAGGCCATTGCATTAAATTTATTTATTTACATATATTTTCAATGAAAGTCTGTGCACTGCAAAAACTTTTGAGTAAAGGAGAATATAGACCAATTTATCCAGGATTTCTTATTAAAAAATTAAATAAAAATATTTATATAAGACTGTTAAAAGAGAGAGAGAGAGAGAGAGAGAGATTGTTAAACTTTTTTAAGTGGCGTGGTTGCAGTTGCATAGTGGTTAGCACATCCGCCTCACAGCAAAAAGGTCCTGGGTTCGATACCTGGCCTTAGGCCTTTCTGTGTGGAGTTTGCATGTTCTCCCTGTGCTTGCGTGGGCTTCCTCTGGGTACTCCGGTTTCCTCCCACAGTCCAAAGACATGCACATTAGACTAAATGGCTGTTACACATTGCAAAATTCATTAAGTGGACCAGCAAATGAGAGTGAGTGAGAGAGGCTGCCTTCAGGTAAATACAGTAATTTACTCATGTGCATGTGATTGGCTACAACATTCAATCTGGTTCATTTAAAATAATTCACTTATCTGCAAATTTTATTCAAAGCTACTTGCAATTGAAACAGAAAACAACTGAGTAGATTAAGTTTATCTCAGTGCCTTAAAGTTGCATAATCACTGGTGAATAGCCAACATGTTTTATCTTCCATTATCATTTCATTTTGTCTGAATACAAAGGTTTCCTGGTGAAAACGCCCCAGCTCACACGCTTAGTATATCTTATTCACCTGTTTTACATCTTGTTTTGGTTCCGCGCCTGATTACAGTAATGGTTAGGGTTTTCTCATGCTACAGAACCTGCAATGGTTTATACTTGACAATGTAAAGCTGATGAGGTATGTTCTTTTATTCATTGATGGGTTTTACTACAGCATTTTCCATGTGCTTTGTTCAGTCTGAGAAAAAAACATCACTGGGAGTGTATCAGGACCAACCACTAACAAAACTTCAGTATAATTTAGTGATTAGTCAGTGCTAACATTGGCACATATCTGCCATGTCTAATTATTTTTATGTTTTTTTTTTCCATCAACAGCAAAGCCATGAACAAATCCAACAGGTCTCACTTTGCCATTGCAGCACTGTGAGAGGCTTAATTTTTCTCTCACATGCCCATTTAATCATTTAATACGAGCTAAGGATGTTGATTTTTTTTCCCACCCCTCATGCTCTTAACACAAAGCACAAATTACAAGCTGTAGATTTGTGATTGCATAAATCAAGGCCAGCTGATAGTTAGGCTTCACTCATGCTTACAGCAAATGGCATATTTTCACCTTCCAGAAATCAAAAGGGTTTCACCATTTAAAAATGATCAGAAGTTAATAAATATTTATAATTTGATATTTTTCCACCTTCAAGAAATGGGGGTTTGGGGAGTATAGCTTGGATCTATCTATACAGACTCCATGGAAGAATGTGCCCTCATTTTGATTTAGAAATGATTTTGAAATGCATGATGCTTTTATAAATAAAACATGGGTATATTCTTAATTATATACAGTGAGGTCCAAAGTCTGAGACCATACTGAAAATGTAGAAAATTGTAACTCAATCAAACAAACAAAGAAACAAACAAAAAAACAAAAAAAATCAAATGTGAAACATCGATATTCAAAATGTTGTAAAATATAAATATAAATGTTTCTAGGCAATTATATGAATAGAAATAAATTTGTTATATTGACCATGTTAAATCCTATGTACTGATCAGCTATTCCTTGAGTCTTAACCCTTCTACTGAAGCTGAAACGTGTGGCATCTGTGCCAGCCTGGGTGTGCGATTGAAGTAACAATCGGGGCAAATGAAATGCATTTAAAATACATATTACATTTATCAAATTTTTTTTTTTTTTAGATTAATGTAAAAACTTGTTGCTGATATCAGTCAAAATAGAACAAACTGGATCATTTTCATCAGTGATGTCAGACATTTGGAAACCACTGTATATAATTTGAAATATCTAAAATCTCTTACGGGCTAAAAAAAAATCTCTTGAGGGCTTTTTCTTTGATCATGCATTGTATGGAGGAATAAAATATATTTTCTTATAAAATTAGTATTATTTTTTTTTTTGAATCAGCATTAATTTGTGTGACTGAAGTCTGAGATGCTGTTGGTTGGCAGGTGATGCTGGATGAATCAGATGGGATGCAAGGGTCTCTGGAGGCCTTAGGGTCCTCACTTCAGGAAATATCAGCTGTATGTGACACCAGCACTGAGGAGCAGAACCTTCTGCAGATCTGCAGCCGCATTAGAGACATGCAGCACAGTGTTATAGAGCCACTTTCTCAGCTCCAGCAAGCAGCAGCAGTAAGTATCAAAATGACTGGTTACAAGTTCATAAAGATTTAAAGATATAATAATATGCAGTTCATATAATAATATGCAGTTTATATCCAGGTAATGACTATCTGTTGATTTTCTGTTGCCTGTTTAGGAGATGGATGCAATCGAAGCGGAGGTGAAGACAATGGAAAAGAGTATCACAAAGATCAGAAGTATCTTATCTACTGTAGAGACAGAAGACATACCCCCAGAGGAGCATCTTCAAAACAGACAGGCAAATCCAGCCACAGTTATAAAATAACAGGAGGCTCTTTTGTATTACTAATGAAAATGTGTTCCCTTCTCGTGATATCCCCTCATAGTGTTTTTTTTTTTTTTTTCAGGTAATTCTAGAAAACCTGCAGGCCATGCAGAGGACCTTAGCGGAGATTGAGAGGTGCAAGGATGGCCTGGGTTTGCCTACAGGAGCTGAACGCAGTCTTTCAGTCTTCCAGAGAGCAGAACAGCTTTATCCACATATCAATGAGCTCCAGCAGCTCACTGAGGAGCAAAGCAGCACATTCAGGGTCTGTACCATTCTACTGATCCTACCATTCTACTGTACGTGATTCATAGCAGTGCAAAACTTTGGCACACTTTCGCTTTGTTTGTACTGTGCATGCTCAATTCAAATTTTCTGCCCAACTCTTTGGCTGTTGTGGGTGCAGCTAAAATTAGGTGAACTAAATTCTATTAGTATACAGCATATACTACACAGGAATGGCACAGTCTGATTGGTCTGCCATCTCAGGATTCAAAAATATTCTTTTATTCTAACCAAACAATCACTAAAGTTAAATTTTTGTTATCTGCTCCTTTTATTAGACATCATGTGGTCTTTTGACCGACCTTTAGTTTTGCCTTCAAGCACAATTTAGGGGGGAAAATGCATCCATCCAAATCATCCACTTCATTCATATTTAATACACCACTAACTGCATTCTGAAGATAATATTATACACTGCCCAGGCAAAAAAAATTTTTTTTTAAATATTTAGTTGGACCGTCTTCAGCCTTGATTACAGTGCATAATCGTGATGGCATTGTTTCTACAAATTTAAGCAACAGCACAATATTTATTTCAATCCAAAGTTGGGTTCATGTTTAACTAACATCTTGAATTGATGACCAGAAAAATCTTCTCCAGCACATCCCAAAGTCTTTCAACAGGGCTAAGGTCAGGACTCTGTGGTAGCAGTTCATGAGTGAAATGATTCCTCATCCTCCCTGAACCACTCTTTCACTGTTTGAGTCCCAATTTTATGTCCATGCCATCCAGGGAAGAAAAACCCACTGAGTCACCATTTTAGTATTGCACATTCAGATGAATATAAAACACTCTATGATAATCTAGCTCTGAATCTCACTAGTTTTCTTTTCTTTTCTTTTCTTTCTTTTTTTTTTTTTTTGGAAAGCTCTGACCCCCAGATATCTGTCCTGAGAGTTTTAATAATGTTTTGGGGCCAGTAATACATGAGTGATTGAAAGTTTTCAGTGAAGCGCTGATAGCAATGATAATTACACAATTACCATGGGGACTGGGTATCTGGCGAAATCATTGTTAAGGAAAATCTAGAAATTAGATTGTGTCTATTCTTTAAATATTACTAACTCAAATTATTTACTGTGTTATCAACAAATGTCAGCATTTCCCAAGTTCCTCATGACTCATGTCTCTGTTTGACATGTTGAGTCACTGTATATCATCTGACGAAAAAGCATAAAATGCCTCTACTCTTACATTTGAATGCTACTGTAAATCTTTCCCCGCCAAATCTTTTATGTCTGTGGGAATAAAAGGAAGAAAGCTTCTTTTGGGCTCAAAACAATTAAGAATATGCAGGAGTAGCATGTGTTGTATATTTTTTTTTCTGTTTTGCTGCACTTTGAACCTTATGAGCTGTCTTTTTCTTTAGGCTGCTGTTGGTCACTCCATCTCTCCCTCTTATGGAAGCATGGTGTCCAGTCTTGCCCATCACTTCTCTGAGGATGTGATGGTGAGTTCAGCACCCAGTGTCACACTGACCAATCAAATACATGGCTAAGCAGATTTCAGATATTCTCAGATGTGCCTTGAATAGATGAATACAAATCTAGTAAAAAACGTAGGCAGAACAATTTCTGTGAATTAACTTTAAATGATGAGATATTTTAACTGAGGAATGAATTGAAGGCAATCAGGTTGGTGAACCATTTAAGCTTTGACCCCAAAAATTATTGGAATTGTCATGCAGGTACCCATGGAAACAGCATTCTCAAAGGAAGAGGATGATGAAGATTATGAGGATGAAGGCGGTCATTCTTCGTCTTCTGGGACCCTCACTAGCAGTGCTCCAGAGGTACAGGAGACATTACCCTTTATCCTGTTTCAGGTGGTTTTAGGTTCTTTGCCACACTGGAACTCATGGAATTGTTTTTCACTTCCAAGATGTTTTCCACTTTTCTCTGCACTTTCAAGACTGCATTACCATTTAAGTCTGATTCATGTTTTTATACTCCTATTTTTTCCCATCCTGTTTCTGTGGATAATAAAATAAATATATAAAATGAAACTTTATATTCTTTTCCCTCCCTTTTTAACTAAAAATCACATGTACTTATGTTATCTTTTGTTTCATAAGTGCAAATATTTTGTATAAATTTTTTTTTGCTCAAAGTTTAAAAACTGTTTTCTCCTAAAAGACAGATCTTAAGAAAGGCTGTTACATTTAAACAAATATCTTTGACAATATGATTATTGCAGGTGGCACAGTGGCTCAGTAGTTAGCACTGTTGCTTCACAGCGAGTTTACATATTCTCCCAATGCTTGCATGGGTTTCCTCTGGGCACTCCAGTTTCCTCCCACCAATATGCACATTAGGTCAACTAAATTGCCCATAGGTGTGAACGCTTGTTCATGGTGTAACCTACCTCTCACCAAAATCAGCTGGGATTGGCTCCAGCTTCTCGCATTGACACTGGTGTAATATAGAAAATGAAAGGATGATTTATGCTTGATTTATGCTTGATAGTAATTTATCTATTATATAAGCATTAAAAAACCTCACTGCTAAATTATTGTAGAGAGCTGCAGTGGTAATGCATTTTTTAAGCTCATATACACTGTGTTACACCAGAATTTAAAAATCTTTTCAAACATCTAAAATGATGTTTATATGATTCTTTTATATGATCCTCTTTATATGATTTTGATGTAAGCTGAGATCCACTTTTGAATATTACTGTATGTGTTATGTTTTGTTTTTTCTCTCACGACAGTAATTTGCTATTCTAATCACTAGTCTTGTCAGGTTCAGCTGCTCTGCTCATCTCTCTGTATTCTCCAGTCTGTTTTCCCCTTTTTTTATCAAACCTTTTCAATTGTATTGCTTTACTTATGTCATAAAATTCATCTTGAACCCAGGACCCAGATGAGATTTCAGTGGGTGAAGCCTTTAGTGAAACCAGTGTTGTCAATGTTGACCAAGAGTCTGTCACTGAGGTATCTTTGAACTTTGTTTTTTTGTGATTATATCAATCAAATATTAGAACCTTTCTCGTCCAGACTTGGATCATCTCCTTTTAGCCTAAACTCCTGAAACTTCAATTTACAGGAATCTTTTCCTGGAGCAACAGAAAGGCCAGTGGAGTCTCAAATAGAAAGGGTTACTTCACCTACTCATATTGAAACAACTTTTTCAAACAGCAAGTCAGTTGGTGATGACACAGCTCAAGAGCCTGTTACAACTCCAGACATGTTATTACCTCTGACAGCTGATCCCACCGTGCAACTTAACATACCAGCTAAAGAAACTGAGGAAGCGATGGAGGACATTAAATATCCAGAAATAACAGACATGCCTGAAGGAGCGATGCATAAACATGAATCCTGCATTCAAGAAATACTAACTGATAAAGTTGAAGAGTCCAGAACCGAACCTACTGAGGAAGAAAACATGATATGCACTGCTGTCAGTGAGGAACAGAAACTAGTTGAGTCTGCAGTTCCTACACTGGACACAGACACCATCTCTCAGGAGGACAAAGCACTGGTAACTATTTTATTATAATCATCTTGTAGCTCTTAGTGTTTGATTTATTGTTTTAAAATCTTATACATACGATATGTTTATTGCTAAATTCATTCATTCATTCATTTTCTGAACCGCTTAATCCTAATTAGGGTCGTAAGGGAAGCCTGGCGCCCATTTCAGCCGACTCTGGGCGAGGGCAGAGTACACCCTGGACAGCTCGCCAGGCTATTGCAGGGTTGTTGCTTAATTATAACTTATAATTACTTAGGACATACAAAACCTCAGTTTTTGGCCACACTGTCAACCACATTGTCTTGCAGAAAGCATTCGCTTACTCCCGTATGTGAGTGTCAATGTCCCCCAAACACAGAACCAAAACAAGATGTAATACAGGTGAATAAGGGATACTAATCCCATGAGCTGGGGTGGTTTTGCCAAGAAACCTTTGTATTCAGCACAAATGAACTAATCATGGAAGATAAAGCACATAGGCTATTTGCTAGTGAATGAGTGCTTTTAAATACTGTATTATTTTGTAAGTAACTTTTTTTGTTAGTGTTTGCCTGTTGATGATTTAAAATAGTCCACTTTGTGTTGCCATTCCTTATCTGACTGATGAGCAAACATATGCAGCAGTAAAAAAAAATAAAAAAATAAAAAAATAAAAAATGAAACCTGCTTAGGGCTGTCAGATTCAGCTGCCCAGCTCTCCTGGCTTCAAGAGGCGGAAGACTCTTTAAGAGCTCTATCTTCAGCAATCCAGTGTGTTTTTACCAACCTGTCACTATTTTATTCCATTTAAAACAGAACCCTGATGAGACTCCAGGGGATGAAGCTCCTGCTGAAACCATCGTAGCCACTGTGGTCCAAGTGCCTGTCACCAAGGTACAGGTTACTTTTTTAAATATTATATAATAATTGCATTTGTTTGCCAAAAATACCATTTGCTACTGATAGAGGGATTCTGTGATCAGCATTTTTAGCTCTGTGAAGGAAATTAAGTGTGTGTTTCTTCTCTGTAGAAAACATTGATTTGAAGTACATATGGTTATATAAGTCATAAAAATGCCATTAAAAATAGTCAACATATTACCATATTATAATAAAAAGTAGGGGTCAGTACAGGTTAGCACTTTCACTTCATAGCAAGACGGTCTTAGGTTTCAGTCCTGTGCCCGCAAGGCCATTTCTGTGTTTAGTTTGCATGTTCTCCCAGTGTTTGCATGGGTTTTCTCTGGGTGCTCCAGTCACCTCCCACAGTCCAAAGACATGCACATTAGGCTAATTGGATATTCCCAATTGCCCCTAGGTGTAAATGAGAATGGTTGTTTGTGTCTGTGTTGGCCCTGGGATGGTCTGGCGAGCTGTTCAGGGTGTACTCTGCCTTCGCCTGTAGTTGGCTGGGATTGGCACCAGGCTCCCCATGACCCTTAATAAAACATAAAGGGATTTGGAAAGTTAAATGAAATATATATAGATACATTCATATATGCATATATATTAAATAATTCTTGCTGTTAATTCATATCTTTAGATAGGCATGTACTCAAAGTTTTCACACCTAAAATTCAGTTTTCCAATTTACAGGAATCTTCTCCTAACGAATTCGAAAAGCCAGTGGAGTCTGTACTCTTGAAAACTGAGACTCAACCTGAAAATGGCACTCCATGTAAACAGGAGTCAGTTCTTAAAGATACTGCTCCTGAATCTGTCACTGTTTGTGTACAACATCTTGATAAATCAGTGACAACTGATCTTTCTGTACAACTTGATATACAAACTGAAATAAGCGGTAAAGAGACTGAGGAATTGCCGAAGGATCTCAAACAGGGAGAAGCAATGCAGAAGCCTGAAGGAGTAACACGGAATGATGAACTTAAACTGCAGCATGTAGGTGCAACTACAGTAGAACCAGGACTAGTAAGTAAAGACAGAGACATTGTAGACAAGTGGACTGAGTCAGACTTTCAGGAAATTTTGGAAGAGTCCACATCCAAACCTATGGAGAAAGAAATAGTTAAACAAACTGCAGTCAGTGAAGGCCAACAGAGAGCTGTCTCATTCCTGGCCGCAGCGCCTGTACTGGATACCAACACGACTCCTCAGGAGGATATAGCACTGGTACAATTATTTATTAGTAGTATATCTGATACATTAAGATATTAACATATGTAGTAGAATACTTTAATTCAAGAAATGATGAACACATAATTAAACTGTTTCTGTTTCTTCTACTGCAGGAGGTGCAGAAGGAGCTACGGGAGCAGAGAGATCTGATAGAGGCCACTGCTTGCCACAGCAGTAGCTCTGATCTGGAGCAGGAGGACCAAACACAATCTCAGAAACATGCAAGGTATGACATGCAAGTTCTTGGCTTGCTTTGAAAATCTGTCAAGCTACTTTTCATGTTATCTGAAAAAGGTACATGACTCAGGAATAACATAAAACCACAATTCATGCTCTCTCTGTGTTTAGATCCCTTGGTGAGAGTTTATATGTTCCTGAGCACCCAACTGACATGGAAGTTACCTGGGCCCAACTTCTCTCAAGGCTAGACCTTCTGCTTGACTTAGTAAACACTGAGCAGGGCATAACTAAATTAGAGGTCAGTGTCACTCCTGAAAACAAAAAACAAATACAAAAAAAAAATAAAAAATTTAAATGTGTGGAAGCCTAGTCTGGTGTGGATGTAGTAAGAACACTCTTCAAACCTGATTCGCCCCATTTGGGTATTTTTTACTGGTACCCATTTATTCTGCTGGGTGGACAGAGGCACACTTGTGGTTAAGACCTTGTCCAGGCGTCATAGCACGGTGGCGGTCTAACAGGGATTCGAACTAATGACCTCTCAATCATGAGCCCATCACCTTAACTACTATACCATCGGCCCCACGTATTAGTATTTTCTACATGGGAGTGGTGCAATCTGATTGCTCTGCTATCTTGGGATTAAAATTTAGTTTTGTTTCAGTATAGTTATAAAACCCTAAATGAGTAGGCTAAACAGACACCATTAGCTACATAGCTCTTACCTCAGCCTCAATGTGCCCACCTGACCTGCCTCTGTATTGGTGAAATATGTAAATACAAACTTTAAAAATCTTATTTTAGTTTGCTTTTCCTTATGTTTCTGTGTATTGCATGCCTAAATTTTAAAAAATTCTTAAAAGACACCATTAAATAGGTCTGCACCTGCTTGTACCTGTGTGCACCGAGTTCACTTGTGCGTGTCATGATTAAAAAAATGGATAAAATAACAAAAAAAATCTCGTTTTAGTGTATTTTTTCTGCTTTTGTTTCCGTATAGTATATACTGTAATAAGTGCTCACCTCAGGCTTGGTGGCCTTTGGTGCATAATTGTTAATTAGTTTATTGTCTATTCATTTATTCATTCATCTGCCGAACCACTTAATCCTACTAAGGTCGCAGGGAGACTGGATCCTGTATCAGCTGACACTGGGCGAAGGCTCAGCAGACTATAGCAGGGCCAACACACGCATAACAATTCACACACATACCTGGGAGCAGTTTTGACCAGTCAATTAGCCTAATGTGCATGTCTTTGGACTGTGGAAGGAAACCGGAGTATCCGGAGGAAACCCATGCAAGCATGAGTAGAACATGCAAATGCCACACAAACACCCCTAGGACCTAGGACCCTCTTGTTGTGAGACAGACATGCTATGTGATGAACCAATCTGAGCATACCTTTAACATTATTTATCTTAAGCAAGAACCACTGTGTTGCTTAGTTGTTTTTCCCTGTGTCTTTTTCTCCAGGTAAAATTTATAGGTGAGGATGAAGTGGTTACTGACACTGGAGCTTCCATCACCAAGGAAATGCAAGGGCATGCTGAACAACTTCGACTTATCCATCACAGCAGATTCACTCTGGCCACTCCAGTAAGTTTCTTACTCTGCGCTAAGAACAACCTTTTTTAATGATACCTCAGTAAGATATTTGGATTGGGGCTTAGTTGTATACCACACACTGAAATACCCACTTGATTACATTTGTTGAAGTAGATATAAGATTACGTTAATCTGAACAAAAATCTCCTGACTGATTGCTCTATTCAGGCTGGTTCTGTTCAGTCTGAACTGTGTAAGGCCTTGACTGGTTTGAGTCACACACTCTCCAGAATCACACACACACTTCAGTCTCCATCAGAGATGAGCAGAGAGACCAGCCAGCTTCGTCTGCTCAATGTACAGGTAGCACATGATACCACTTCAGTTAGATATTCTATACAAAATCTTAAAACGTCATTTATTATAGTTTGACTCCACTCTACCTCTCAGTGTCTGTCATCACAGCTGGCTTCTATAAGCAGTATGTTAAGCAGTTTGGGTCCAGAAATCACTGTCTCTGAGGTCTCGGATGCAGCTTCCTGTGTGGAGCGAATCAGTAGCTGCATATCCTGCATTCAGAGAGCTTTGTCGTCCCAAGAAGAGCTGTTGAGTAAGCAGCTAGGTCATACACCACAGCTTCAGGTTGGTCTTTTACAAGCACCGACAGTGTTTCAGGGGTCTAGGTGCTTCAGTATGAATAATTTCTGTTCCATGTCACATAGATTGCCGAGCAGTTGCTTGAAAGTCCAGTATCTGTACTGGATACTAAAAAAGTACAGCAAAGTGAAGCAACCAGCTTCATTCAAGATTTGTCCACCCTAGAGGTATATTATCATTTTCTTTGCCACTTCAGTAAGGAAAAAATAATCCTGTAGTGGACACTTGTCGCCTCCTTCAGTAGCACAAGGTAATCACAGTATTATTGAATAATCTATCCTCTTGTGCTGTGTTCTCAGAATGTGCTCTCAGAGGGCAAGCTGAGGAGTTCTGTGCCTGAGGATAAGAGGAAAGAACAAGAGGTTTCAGCACTACACCGCTGCTACCAGGCTAATCTACAGGGCTTTAAGGACCTGTTAGAGCTTGGCTCAGAGCGACTTCATCACAGCAAAGTCATGCATCAGCACAGCTACAAACAGCTCCAGAGCCTGCTCAGAGGCCACAAGGTACGCATACTCATGCACGCATACATGAGAATCTGCCAACCGATCTATCTTTTTACAGTGTAGCTCAAAGTGTCCAACTCAGTGCCCATGCCACCTTGTTTCAATCAGCGTGTGTAAATTTACATATTACTAAAACACGCTCCCATTGCACTAGACACATTATTACACTTCACTCCAGTGGATCCCAGTGTAGCAATCACTGGGGTTTTTGTATACATGCACCACAGTGCAGTGTATTTGGGTTCACACCTTACAGGGCTGAAACACTGGTTAAAATGGTGGGTATAGAAGCATTTGATACAAGTCAGACCCAAGCTGAAAATGTTTTAGAAATGTATTGGGCGTTGGCTTTCAGTCTGATTCAGTAATTGAATCCAAATCCTGACATGTACCCCCACAAATGTTGTATGATCTACAAATGTCTTGAAAAGCATATGTTGATGGGGAAAAAAAGACATAAGATTAGATCTTTTTAAAATGCTATCTTCACAATATTTTAAATATGTACATATTTTTAAATGTCATTTTCAACTACTACCACTACTACTACTATTACTATTACTACTACTAGTATTACTCCTTCTGGCAGTGGTGGCTTAATCAGTTAAGGTGATGGGTTAGTGATCAGAATGTCAGCGGTTCAATCCCCACTATCTCCACTGTTGGGCCCTTGAGCAAGGCCCTTAACCCTCAATTGCTCAGCTGTATAAAAATGATAATTGTAAGTCGCTCTGGATAAGAGCGTCTGCTAAATGCTGTAAATGTAAATGCTGCTACTACTCCTATCTTTCCCCTAACCACCAAATGGGGTCTTTTGGGCACATACGAGATGTGTCAAGGGCTAGGAAGTCTGGTGGAGCCCTTTTCTCCAGGACTCTCAGATTCACACCGAGGGACTATTCGTAACAGTCAGTTAGCTTAAATTGTATATTTTTGGACTGTGGGAGGAAACCACAGCACCCGGAGGGAACCCATGCAAGTTGAAGTTTTCACATATGCCTAATGTTGCATTCAGTTAAATAAATTTTCATAGTCCTTCTTTTGCCTAGAAATGTCCTATTCTAATTTCTGAACTTGGTCTGTAGTTATTATACAACAGGATAGATAACTGACAAAAAAACATTTAACATTCTAGAGAAGCTGAATGCTTTTCACGTTATGGCTACAATACTTTTCATATTTATTTATGAATTATATCACATTTTCTAATGGTGGATTGAAAGCAATTGTTCCATTTATCTGACATTTAATGTGTAATAAATGTTCTGACAGAGGTTTTTCAAGGAGTTAAGGTGGTACCATGTGATGGTCCAGCATCAATCCAAGCAGATATCAGAAGAAACACAACAAGATCAAGAAGAAATCGAAAAGTTAATCACTGAGCTGATTCTGCAGGCTTTAGGGCGAGGAGTTCACATACAGCACAACTTAGAGGTAACTCATGTTGTTTGTATTTTCCTCATAAATGGCACAAAAGAAAAGCATTCACTTGGGAGAATATGAGTTTATGATGCCACAGCCATCTGGGGCCAGGAACCAAAGGAGTAAAATTAGCCATGCTATTGCCATGTTCTGTCTCGCCTGCTGGTATAGCAATACTAGCCATTTTTGGGCATTTGTAAGCTCATGAAAACGTAAGAGGTCAGATAGCAAAAGTGTGATATGTGAGGCAGTCGGAGCAGTTCAAGGCTTCATTGGGCTAGCTTCAGGTGTCTTGGAGGAAACATTTGTTAACCTTCATCCTCCCTAGTTGGTAGCTGTCATATAATGGAGGAGAGCTAGCTGGTGAAAATTAACCAATGACCAAGCTCAGAGAATCTAAGGCGACAGTAGCCAGTTGCACTTTATAGTCTCAATTAATTAATTAATGCATGTGCTCATAGTTTCATTTTTAATTGATCTATAAATATATACATTATATTTAAACCATATTTTACTTACTAAAATTTTCATCTTTTAAATAGTGTAAGACCAGGTGAATCTGACTTTATATAATTAATGTAACTTTTGTAAAATCTTCCTTGCTGCAGGAGTGCTCTCGATATGAAGAGATGGGAGTGAAACTGGGGAGGCAGCTGGAAGAGCTGGAGGCAGCCATGGCCAGTAATGACCTCAAGTCAGAACCTGAACTACAGCCACAAGATCGACTGCAGGCTTACCAGGTAAGGTCTACTCCTTTAAAAATTTCAAAAGGAGAATGAGAAATCCTATTTTTTTAATTAATCTCTGGACAAGGGCCTGCAAATGTAAGACTGTTGACGCAAATCCCATTTTCAACAGACAAGCTGATTACCCAGTTATACATTACATGCTTTCCCTTCATGGTTGCCTACATCTCATTATTGCGTTTTAATCTGGTGATGTTCATCTCTGTCTGCGCCAAACTCATTAGACTTGGTGATATAGAAGTCCGTCATGTTCGTACGTGTTATTTGGCAAGCCCTCAGATGAACTAGTGCAAGCAGCTTTGGTAGATGAGGCATGAAGGAGATGGGGAAGAAGGGCCTTTTCTTCGTGATGGATTCATTGGTTGTGGGTTGCATGGGACCCTTTTCAGCACACTCCATTCCAAATCAAATTACTTGGATAGGCTGTTGCCATGTCTGTGGAACTCCATGTTCTCCCAGCCACTTTGACTGCTCTTGTATTATTTCCTTCCCCACAATTACGGAAGCTCATTTTTCAGCCCAATTGACTCATGCATAGTGGTGAGTGGTACCTATTGGACAGCTGTAATAGATTTATGCTGAGCTTTATTCCCATTCCTCAGTCCTCAAGAGGGAGGATTTTTTGGGGGGGGTGTTACCATAGCACTGAAAGGGATGGCATGGATGCAAGGAGAGAGAAAGCCTGTGGGGCCATGGCTGAGTACAGGTGTTGAAAAGACCATCTTTATTTTTCTTCTCATATTTTTTTCTCTTTCACTCTCAGGAGTTGCAAAGGCTTCTTAAGGACAGTAGGCCTCAGTTGGAGCTGCTGCAAGCACAGAGTTCATTTCCTGAGAGAGTGAACCATGCTGATCCAATTTCAGAGCTTCAGAATAACTGGCTAGCTCTCCACAGACAGCTGGAACAGGAGATCCAGCGCACAACGGAAATGAAAGACAACTATGATAGGTGTGGATCCTAAATTTATACAAATTCTACATTGTGTGGTTCTCAGACTCAGCCATGGGGTCACATGATCTGTTTGTTGCTTCTCTTCTTTAACACAGCTGCCTCACTCACTCACTCACTCACTCACTCACTCACTCACTCACTCACTCACTCAATCATTAATTTGGCGAACCACTTAATTCAATCAGGGTCTCAACTGATACTGGGCAGAAGCAGGGTACACCCTGAACAGCTCACCTGACCATGAGAGACAACACACACACAACCATTCACACTCACATCAAGGGGCAATTTGGAACAGCCAGTTAGTTTAACGTCTGTGGACTGTGGGAGAAAACCGGAGTACATGGAGAAAACCCACGCAAGCATGCGCAACCCACCCATACAGAAATTAAACCCAGGGTGAAATCAAACACAGCCATACCCACAGCTGCCTTGATAGCAAATTAATTTATGTCTTCAATGTCTTCAGATCTCGAATTTAGAAATACTGTTCAATAGGATGCTGTATCATTATAAACCATATGCTATAATTGTTTGGCCTTGTTTGCTTCATGCTTATTTTGTTTCTGAATAAATGTTTTCTGTAGGTTTCAGTGCAGTTTTGCTGAACTGGAAATGTGGATTGATTCTGTACTTGCAAATGTGCAAAAGTGGAAAAACCTCAGTGATTCGAATTCACAGGATTCAGAAATTGTTCTGCGAAACATCATGGTGATTAACAGTCTAGTTACAGTGTAAATGAAAACAGATGGTTTCTTTACTGGGTTTTTACTACATGCTGTATGTTTTAGGATTTCTTTAAGGAACTGGAAAACAGGTCGGTACAGAAGGCCACTGCACTGACAGCAGGCTCGCAGATTTTGCAACTGTCAGACACTGAGTCCCCTGAACTACGGCAACATTTGGTTCAACTTGAGCAAGACTGGACAGAGCTCACTAACACTGTACCATCTGTTCAGCACACACTGCAGCAGGTAGGCATCACTCAACTGTAGTAGGAAAGAGATTCTGGAAATAGAATAGATTTGCAATGCATATACAGTTTTTGAATGCAATGCAAGCATAGTACTGTATTACTAACTGTTAAAGGAATAGACCCGTGTAGTGTATGTGTGGGTATCTTTAAGTCTTTTTCTGTGCCCTTAACACATAGCATGTTTTATCCCACACTTTGCAATTATTTATATATTTATATATTTATTTGTTTTTTTATTTATTTAGATAGATAGATAGATAGATAGATAGATAGATAGATAGATAGATAGATAGATAGATAGATAGCAATACTGTATCTTTTGTTCATCATTTAGTATAATTTACAGAAGGTAAGTTGGCACATATTTTTGCTTAGTCCATTTGGAATCAAAAGATTATTAAGTCTGATTTTTATACTGATTCTTATGAATAATCTAGTTGAACTAAAGAATTCATTCAAATTAGAACAAATTATCATTTATTATACACTTAGGAAGCCCTATGAGTACTTTGTACAGCTCTCTCAAAGTGTTGTGAATGTGATGCTAGTAAAAAAAAAAAAAAGCTAATTACGTAAGATATGAATTTAAAAAAATACAATAAGACATTTTCCTTGTCAGCTAACTCACACTAATCATTATTATCTTTTGTTTTCTCTTCCATTGCCAGACATAGTTGCATAAAATCTTCAGTATAATCTGACATATATTTACATAAGCCTTTCATAAATTCACCAGCATTACATTATAAACTTGAAGGCTACCCAGAGAGTACAAAACTCCACCAAGCTGAAAAAACCCCCAAACAAAAGACAAGGTTCTTTGCACATCCTGCTGGGCCTACCGTAATACAACACTTCACATCTAATCTCACAATGTAAAGAATCTTAAAAAAAAAAAAAAATCCTGGATCCAGAATTCAATCTGGATCACCACCAAAATCTAATGGAGTGTTACCATACTCCAACCCTCCAAAAAATCATCATCATCCATTCATACCATTTTACATTAGTTTGCTAACTAAGAAACAGACAAGTAAACGAACGCAGATAAAACCATAATCTTCTTGCCGGAGCTAAATATTTATGCAATACTCATGAATGTGTTACAAAGGCACTCTTAAAATTAAGTGTTACCAATAATTATAATGTCTAATAGTATACAGAATTCCATGTTGTGTGTATCTCACTAGGTAAATGTACAGTTTATAATAATTCTACACTGTGTCTAATGTTTTTATATTTTAACCTCATGGTCTTCTCCCATGCCAGCTGCTGGCAGGTCTAGGTCAGAGTGAGGTCAGGGCTTATCTGTCCACCTGGTTGGAACAAATGAAGGGCAGACTGGAGGAGGAGAGCTCCAAAGATCATCATGTCCTGAACCCTACTGAGCTCACGATGCTTTTACAGGGTCTGAAGGTATCATTTTATTCACAATATTTACCATTATATCATTGTCAGATATAATATTTATATCTGTTTCATTAATTCACTCCCATTCATTTCAATATCCATTTCACTCACTCACTCCACATTTGCCGAATCGCTTAATCTTACTATGGTCGTGGGAGGCTGAAGCCTATCTCAGCTGACACGGGGTGAAGACGGGTTACACCCTGAACAGCTCGCCAGACCATCACAGGGCTAACACGCACACACACACACACACACACACACACACACACACACACACACACACACACAAAACCATTCACACTCATACTCACGCCTAGGGGCAATTTGGAACAGCCAATTAGCCTAATGTACATGTCTTTGGACTGTGGGAGGAAACCGGAATACTCGGAGGAACGCGCCAAGCATGAGGAGAATATGCAAAGTCCACACAGTAACTCCCAAGCCCAGAACTCCTACCCAGGATCTTCTTGCTGTGAGGGGGACATGCTAACCGCTACGCCACCATGCCGCCCCTACTTTAACACTATAGCAATTATTTAAGATTTATTTAGTAGCAGTGATGGTTTAAATGCATTGTGTTGTCATTATTGCACTCTGAGAAATATTGATGGTATTCCTCAGGACTGTAAAGCTGAAATGACAAGCCGACAGCCATGTATAGACTTCCTCAACCATTCTGTAGAAGCGACAGCCTTTGTGGATGATGCAGCCAGTCGTAATGAGCGTTTGATGGTCGCTGAGCAATTGGGAACTCTCAATCTTGATTGGATCCTCCTAAAGAGAAAGATTGACATTAAGGTAGGGACAGAGATTTCATCCTCAGACTGGAATCAGTATGTGTGATTGGTAGCTCTTTACATAAGCTGTATATTTTCTGCCTACAGATGCGAGAAATAGAGCACAGGAAGCAGGACTGTGAACAGAGAGAGGAACGTCTACAGCGACTCCACAGCTGGATGTCAGAACAGGAAAAGAAGATGAAAGTGAATGGGAGACCAGCTGGCTGGATACACATACAACAAGTTTTAAAGGACTCTGAGGTTTACATTTTAAAAGCATTGAGAAAATAACTACCCTTTAAAGCACTAGTTTATCATGTAATTGCACGGTTTTGGGGAGACATGAAAGAACATTATTATATGTTTTGCAGGAGGAAAAGGAAAAGTTGGAGCTAAAATCCACTGAGCTGCTACATTTGAAAACTCATTACGTGTTAGGGCAGAAAGATGGCCTGCACCCAGGAGATCAGAAATTCACCTCACAAGTAGAGAACACTATTGAGCAGTGCCAGGCTCTGAGGCAACAGGTACATCTTGATGTGGTGGAACGGGGGGTAAAGTTTAACATGTGCTTTCTCTGAGAAACATGAAGTCAGCCATTCACATCTTTTTAAAGGAATACCCCCCATGAAATGGCTAAATGATATCTTCAGAAGTTACTTATAACTTTATTAATAGATTGGCAACTGGCTGACATTAGAAGTTTGTTTTTGTTTTCTTGATTGCTTTGTTAAACAGCATTATCTTCTGTTCAACTGTTTTTACTCAAAAGTATATTCAATCTATTAATTGTATAATGTGTGATGATCTGACTCTTGTCAGTGTTGACATTTAGGACACACATTCATTGATTCATTCATTTGCTGAGCTGCTTTATTCTACTAAAGTCTCGCAGAGGTTGACGCCCATCTCAACCGACTCTGGACGAAGGTCGGGTACACCCTGAGCAGCTCACCAGTCCATCGTAGGGCCAACATTGACACACACAAGCATTCACATACACACTCACATCTACGGACAGATAGCCTAATGTGCATGACTTTGGACTGTGGGAGGAAACTGAAGTACCTGGATGAGACCCATGCAAGCATGGGGAGAGCATGTAAACTCCACACAAAAATGCCTTTGCTGAGCATGGGACTTGAACCCAGGACCTTCTTTGATCTTTACCATTATGCCACAGTGCCACCCCTTCAGTAGGCACTTCTGAGTTAAGAATTGTGTAGACTGACCATATGTTGTATTTAGTTTCGATTTTAAAGTGGGGTTACATAATTATTATACATCCTGCTAAAAACAAACAGGACTTGAAATTAGGTAAACCTTGTTATGGATTTGGAAAGTAAGAAGGAAACAGCGTACTTTAGCTATATTACCAATACTTCAGTGTTATGTTAGTATTTTAAACTTATGTGTTCCATCTCAGCTTTTTGTTATTTCTAACACCTTGCAAGAAGAAATGTTGAGAACTCTACAAAAGAAAATTTGCCATTTTGCAGGATGTCTATCAAATTTCACAGGTTGGGGTATGTGTGGAATGCTGAAAGAGTTAGATACACTACTGCTCTTATATCACATGATCTCTCCTCCTGCAGGTGCACGCTGTTCAGGATATTATGGTTAGGCTGAAGGAGCAGTGGGCTCATTTGGACACATCACTAAGGGATGCAACGCTACACACTGTCAGCATGGCCTATAAGCTGGAGTGCAGCAAGATCCCTACCATGTCACTCCAGCAGAGCAAAGAACACGTAGCTCAGCTTCAGGTAACTTTTAATGCCATATTCTTGAAGGAAGAATGAGTCAAATGGTTGCATTTAGGAGTAGTGAAGATATATAAATGAATTTCATGTCTGCTGTGCTTGAGTTTGTTCTTGTTTTTAAACTCAATCTGTTTTCAAGGTGTTGTGCATAAGAATATTTAATTGCTTTGATGGTATGAAGCTGATTCTTTTCCACAGGAGCTTCAGATGGAGGTAGAAAGATCAGAGCAAACTTGGACGAATGTGGCCAGTCTTTTTTCAGAAGTGAAAGACAAAATCCATCCTGGTGCTGCTGTTCTTCTGTCGAATGAACTGGATAAAGGAAAAGCACGGTCAGTAAGCTAATTTTGCTGTGCAATCACTTCAGGTTTGGTCACTTTGTGTAGTTTTGACAGTTATTGGACTACATTTAATTTAATGAAACCACTGAGACGCTGCAATCCTATCATGGATCTTGTGGAATCAGTTCAGTAAGAAAAATGAATCATAAAAATGTACCTGTTGCTATTTCAATCAGAATGGTTGATAGCCTGCACAAAGTAAAGCATAATATTGCATACAAATATTGCAAAATAAATAAATAAATTGCATCCTTTTGTCTAAAAATTCAGCATTGAACTTTTGACATTTCCGTAGACTTATGGGGTTGATGTAAAATGCCAACACACATGGTGTAGAAGATGAAGGGAAGGATGTATACATTACAATTTGTGTATTCTAGCACAGCATTTTTTAAAGGGCAGCTAAATGCACAGCACATTTTACCTAGAATTAATCTCTGGACATACACACAACAAAAGAACCATGCATATCAATGCTTTTTTCCAAATCAAAAAATTCCATGTGAGCCTTACACATTATTGTATATATTACAAAAGTTTTTATGTAAACTCTTCATGTACATTGCTGCTGCTGATAGAACTGATAAGCACATGCCCACTAGAATGTAGCAAATCAAGCATATACATTTTTTTTGGGCTATTTGAAGCTGCTTTTCTGTTCTTTCATTTCTCCGTGTTTACTCAGCCCACTTTCGCTCTGCAGAGAGTTTCTTGCCGTGTTGATTTATGGAACCGATGAGCAATGCTGGTTCCTGGAAACAGTAAATCTGCCAGTGCTGACTCACATTAAGAACATTATGCACCTCTGTTCTGGGGGGGGGGGCATTTTTGTGGACAGATTTTCATTTAAGCCACAAAGTTGGAAAAATACACAGACACTAAAATATTCATTGTTTGTTATCAATGAGCTAGCCAGCTAATTGTGATGAGTGATATATATTTTCCTTTTCTAAACAGTGATCTGTATATAATCCAAGAGATTTGATTTTAACAACAGAAAACATTTAGCAGAAGATAGTGCACATATGTGCATGTCAAGTTAAAAATATAATAATAATAATAATAATAATAATAACAACATTTACATAACAGAAAATTGTATAGTAACGGTTTTAGATTTAACAGGCATGTACGGTATGCAAGAAGACAGAGTGAAAGCTGCTTTTACACAGGCATTTGCACCCAGAACTTGAAAGTTGCTCCAGCACAACAGCCCTTGTTAAAACTTTTTGTTCTTGGAACAACTTGACACCAGTGGGTGCCCCTGCTTTTTGAGGTGGCACAAGTCGTTCTAGAACCGGACAGTCTGAATACAGTCAGCGTCTAGTGGGAGGGTTTACGTGTGTGCAGTAGTGTCCATCGGGATTATTTGGTTGTTTCGCAGGATTTAGTTCTTCTTCAGAGATTTGCTTGCATGTTTCCCCTCTAGTTTCATGCTTGCCACATGGAGAGTGATCATGTAAACACAGGAAATTGGGGGCAACTTGCTCTGAGCACAAGTTGTTCTGGAGGCAACTTGTTCCCATTGCCTGTGTAAAAGCAGCTTAAAGCAAGTACAGTAAAGTATATTCAGTATAAGTCCTTTAAAGGAGTGCTACTTTGTTTGCATTTGATGGAATATGCAGCCATGTTCATTTGATGTCACTTGTTTAGCAGTTTGGGAAATCTGGGTTAAGTGGGTATTTTCTTTTATTTTAATCTGGTTGGAGTTTGGAAATTACGAGTTACAACCGCTAATTGAGTGCAGCAGTAGATTTAAAGAGGACGTAACCTAAAGGGAACAGTTTTTCTTTTGCCTTTCTGTGTTGAGTTTGCATGCTCTCCCTGTGCTTGTTCTGTGGTTTCTTCCTGCAGTACAGAGACATGCAGATTAGGTCAACTGGCTACTCTAAATTTTGCCCAAAGGTGTGAATATGAGGATGAATGGTTATATGTCTTTGTGTTAGCTCTGTGATAGACTGTTGACCTTCACAGGGTGTACCGTGTCTCTCACCTGAAGTCAGCTGGTATTGGCTCCAGCTTCACCCATAACCCTGATTATAAGCAAATGGAAGAACCCTGCCACTTTACCTCGACTTGATTGCATCTTTAGTATAATAGCCTGTGTATTTTTGTGTGTCAGGTGGGCAACTGTGGTGCGTGACATCAGTTTGGACCTGCAGAAGGCTCAGATAGAGCTGCGTCTCTGGCAAGAGTACAGACTGCTGTATGAGGGCTGCTCTGAGCATTTGAGCCATTACTGGGAACAGTGTGAAGCTTTTCTGAGCATGCCGAAAAAACAGGAGTCTGACGCGGAGCTGCTTCATAGCAGGATCAACAACATCAGCGTGAGTGATTCAAAAACATCTACAATCACAAGCACACCAGGAAAACAACACATGCTAGAGACAAATGTACAGGAAAAACAATAGCTAATATATTACAAGTTGTTTTAGGCTGGTCTGTAGGCACCAGTTGGCATGATAATATTTAAAAGTATTTTTAAAAAGTAATTTACATGCTGCTTTTTAATCATTAAAATGAGAATGATAAGTATTACAAAAAAAATAAAAAATACAGGAATGAGATAGAAAGAGCTTTGAGTTTTAAGGACATAATGGATTTTGACGATACAGTGTATTAATCTAATAAGGACTGTGATGCTCTTAAACCTGGGGGAACATTGAGTCCTGAGTTTGAGCATGGCATTGCTTACAGGACTAAAAATACCTCCAGGTTGTCTAGCTCTGCTTCAGGGAACAGTCAAATTAGTTAAATTTTGTTTTGGACTGTAGAAACAGGCTCAGGTGCTTTAAAGGGGAATGTAAAGAAGTGTGCTGTCTAATACCAGATAAAAAAATAAAAAAATAAAATTGCATTGGTCCCTGGGGTGGTAAACAGGATACTCTGTAATAGTTGGCAGTGGAAATACATTACAATCTAAAAATAATCAAGTGGAAATGAAGATAATATTGCATTTGTACATAATGTACACAGTTCATCTGAAATGAAATAGACACATCTGTGAGTATGCAAATGTAGCACCATATCAAATTCAAATTTCACATTTATTTGTCACATACAAAATCATTCACAGTACAATATGTAGTGAAATGCTTGTTACGACTGTCCTATATTTGAAGAAGAATAAAAATAAAAACTATCAATATCAAGAAGATTAAAAAAAAACAATAACTATTTGAAGGGCACCAATAGTTAAAAGTCAAATATAAATATAAATATAAAAATATAAAATATAAACGTAGTGACGATAAATAATGTGTAAAGTGCCGGTGCAGTATGCACACAAGATGTCCAGTGAGTGTGGTTGTTGCTTGTGCAGAGTAGTGCAAGGTGTACAGAAAGTGCAATTTGTGTGTGTAACAATCAGCTGAGGTAGAATGTAATGATCATGTGTAGGGTAGGTCTGCAAAGTCCAGGTACTAGTTGTTCTGGTTGAGGGCCCGAACGGCCTGCGGGAAGAAGCTCCTCCTCATTCGCTCAGTGTTTGCTTTCAAGGAACGG
>JBCNYH010000002.1:9793563-9822521 GCA_039654325.1 Tandanus tandanus | reverse complement strand
TCTCTCTCTCTCTCTCTCTCTCTCTCTCTCTCTCTCTCTCTCTCTCTCTCTCTCTCTCTCTCTTTCTCTCTCTCTGTATACTATTAGCTGGCTCTTTTGGAGATGAGTGCACTGACCCCTGACCTCGGAGCTCTGAATGAGCACAGTGTCAAATTGCCACTTTCTGCTTCTCAGGCTGAGCAGCTGCATGTCCTCAATGCACACTGGGTACAGGTCTTTACCCAGGCCATGAACAGGCATAGGTGTGTGGTGCACAGATTGATCATCATTTCTATGAAACATTATTATGTTTTTGTTTCATTTGACTTTTGTGAGAAATCTTAGGCAATTATCTACAGGGAAGTAGTGGTTCAGTGGTTAAGGGTCTGAGCTAGTGGTCAGTAGATTGGATGATTACGTGACAAGAATTCCTGCCATTTACTCTTTTGGACCTGTCTTGTGATGGACCTGGAGAAGACTGGATGACCCTACTATAGAACTATACATTTGTGGAAAGAAGCAAAAGTCCCAAGTAGGAGAACACGAGAAACTCATAGACTATAGACAGCTCTTTAATGTCAGAAACATTTGAAAGATGAACAAATGTAAATTTAGGCATCCTTAAGTTAGCTTTGGTTTTTGCACTTATTCGCTCATATTCTATGATAAGAAATGTGATAGTATGCTAGCCCTTTCTGTGATGTAGTATGTGACAGTTGTAATTTGTTTTTAGGGAAATGCATAGCACAAAATTATGTGATCAGAGCATCCAGGAAAAGCACCAAGCTTTGACGGTTCTACTGGAGAAATTGGAATCCGGGCTCTCCAATGACGGTTCTGGAAGTGAGTCTACTGTGAGACAACAGCTTGCTGTACACCAGGTTTGATGTCTAAATCTTTCTGTTCTTTCTTAATGCATTTTATGCTTACTGGCTTATTCACTGCAGTGTCAGTATGCAATAGTTTTAACAAGTGTCCAGTTTTGACTATGATACAGTACCAGGCTATTTAAGAATGTAATTATGTTATTAGCACTAATTGCAAAAATCAATAAAAATTTTAGGAGAAAAGGTCCTCATTTAAGGTTACTGTCATTGCATTTCAACAGAAGCTGAAGTTGGAAGTTCTGATTGGCCAGCAGGTCCTGGATGCTGTAGTCAGTGAGGAATTGAGGCTTTTGAATGAAAGTCAGGTAGAAGACAGGTAAGATGCACTGGATGTGCATGTTAACACTATCCCTCAACCAACTTTATTCTTACTGATTTAACTCCTTCATACTCCGCAGCAACTGCAATGTATATCACATAATTGTGGGATTAGTTTGGATTAAAATTCTAAAATTAAGAGAAAACTTCCCAATTATATAAAAACTTAGTTTAAATTAAGACTTCCGAATAGCAATTTCATAATCATACATTTCTGAAAACTGGGTGTTTATCAATAATCGACATTCAGCCTGTCATAAGTGACAGTTATCGTATGTTTTAATTATGAGTAGCGTATGCAGTAGCTAGGTCTTATAGCGAACAACAAATCTACAAATTTCCTTGTATTTTTAATGTACATTTATTTAAAGTATATTACAAGAAATGAGAAAAACAAGAATACAATGCAATTCAAAAACAATACAAAAGACTCACCAAGTTGTGACTATTAGCTTCCAAAGTTTCTCTTCCATCAACAGAAAAAAAAATATTATTATTAATATTATTTATTTATTTATTTTTGCCTTTACCTTGGTTCTAAAGCGTATTAAGAAATTTGGGAAACTGTTCTTTGTGACTTTTATACAGACATTATAACTTAATTTAAACATTATGTCTAAGAAATTTCCCGACATATTTATCCAATGATGTAACAAAGAGATCCAACTGTAGATCATAGCCTTAGTTAAGGAAGGAAAAGTATAGGAGAGTTTAGCACTAAAACAAACATATACTTTCAGAAAATAAAGCAGCCTATCCTGCCAAAAAAAAAAAAGTACAACAAAATTATTTTCTTCTTTGATTGTGTTCATAGTCATGGAGTTGAACTAAGTCAATGATTTTCTAGTGTTTAGTAATAGTTTGTAAAGTGCTATATCTTGTTGGCTTGTCAGCCTTTTTTATGTTTTTCTCTAATATGAGCTTTACTCTTCTTATGTATTTTTATTTAATAAGATGCTGAATGGTGTCGTGTCTGCTATGCCACCACACCACCATTTTTTGCAAATACTTCTCTATCCTCATGATTTTGCATAAGCAGACTCACAGTGTATGTTAATATTCAGTATTGCTTATTAGCTGTAGAGATCAGTTATTAGTTGAAATATTGATATAGCTGGCTTTCATAATGAATATGAGGAAAAATAGGAGAAACAACCAAAAAAAGCAGTTATATATTATATAAAGTCATTATTTGTTTTATAAGTGCTTATGTAGATGTTATATAGCCCTGTTAGTCTACATTTTAAGGGAAAGTTTTATTTTATTATGTTGCATAAGAGCTGATCCCTCTAGTTAGATCAGTTACTTTAGCATCAGGTTACGTTTGTCTAACAGATGAATAAGTTTATTTGCAGTTGGAGTGGCACATTTTTTTTACATGTTTTACCTCATTTTATAGCATTTTAACTTAGTGTTGAGCTGAATAAATTTGTTTTTCAAAATAAATAATTTTAATTGTGTAGATTTGACCAGCATTGTTTAGTAAAGATTCATTGCTTTCTGTTGTTCAGGAAAGGTTTGATTTCGAGGTTGACCCAGTTGAAGGAACGATGGCAGGGAACACTGCGTAGGGTTCAGCAGCGTAGCAGGTGCCTAGAGCAGCAAAGCGAACAATGGAGGCTGTATAGGACAGGCCTGAAAAGACTCTGGAGACTTCTGAAGGACTTGGAACATTTACTGTCACCTGCTGAATTGGCACCATGCCGCGTTCAACAGCTTCAACAGTCTATTCACGAATTTGAGGTAAGACTGCACAGGATAATTTTGTAGTGTGCCAGACATTTCTTTCCACTTTAATTTCTTTCCTAAATTCAGTGAGAAAGGCTACTGGTCATGACTAAATAGTGGTTCATACTATACAAATCATTCCAGGAAATGTAGCAACAGGTCTACAAAGTCTGTATGGCTGGTTTTTCATGTGTATATTAAATGTTAAATTTGAAATATATGTTCCAAACTATTACAGCTGATTTATTGTTCAAATGAATATGTCGAGGATATCTAAAACTAAGTTAGCGTAACAATGCTCCTCGTCATTGTATGGCAGCGGGAAAGGAGAGCAGTAACAGTGCATTTATTGCACATAGATAAAATTGAGGTACCCCCTCTAGATGACACATTAGACAAATGTCTGTGTTCTCTATGCCTAGGAAATAGATCAAACCTTTAGCAGAATTATGCAGTAGGTTCATCTTTGCTTCCCACAGCAAGCAAAGGAGAAGCTGCGTGATCATGAAGAACTCTACACCCAGATTGGGCAGGTGTACAAGCAGATCTTATCCCTGGCAGATGAAAGGACACAAGAAGAGCTGAATGTTGAAATTGGGATGTTGCAGAAGGCATGGGAGCAAAGTAAGGGTCTGGTTGTGAAGAAGAAGGCTCTCTCTGAAAGCGTCATTAAGGTTCGTAATCAAAACCTCACACACTGGAGCTCATCTGGAATTTCTATGATATTGGATAATGCAGTCACACACACAAATTTAGACATAGAGAAAGGGAAGGAGTATAGTTTGTGTATGGTGAGCTTCTTAAATGACATGTAGATACAGACATATAACAGGAAATGGGTGATCTTTTTTTGAAATATGATGTCATTGTGGAATTCAAGGTTAAAGCATTAAGCCAGAAGACATTGTCATTACAGGGACTGAGGGTGTTTTGAAGGGAATTTTTTTAATTTTAAGGATGTTTTAAGGATAATTTTAAGGATCTTAAGTGTAAAGGTTTATGGATTTCTAAAGTTTTAAACCTGAAACATAAATGCAGAATTCAATTACTGTGTTGTTGGCAGAGCTTTTTACAGTAGCTAACAGAGCTTTGCAAATTATACTTCTTACATAACATGACAGAATTAACAAAGCATAACAGATCTTTATTATGTGCCACATTAGGGGTTAAACTACTAATACATAAAATTCATCACTGACTCACTGAATCCTTTGTTCACCAAAAGCATTAATCTGCCAAGCTAATTGTTTGCATGGAAGGTTTATTGAACTGCAACTGACCTACATACTAAATGTTAGTGGCAACGAGAGAGAAATTGGGACATTATGTTCACTGTTTCACTCATGAGCCTGTTAGATTAGTGGAAAGGTGTTTCAGACCACCACTGCATGTCACATTGTAAATAAGTTTATGTACGCCTATTTACATACAGATTCTTTATTTGGATGAGTTTTGCATAATTTTGGTAAATAAAATCTCTCTATGTGTTAAAAACTGTCTAAACCTGCTAGTTTTTGTTGAACTTACATGTTTAACTTAAGTGGAAAGTTTGCCTTTAATTTCAGGCATGAAATGTTCATCCATTAAACTTTTATCTAGGTGTCAGAGAAAATATATGTAACTGTCATTATGCTGTGCTCCTGACATTTCTTTAAGTGTTCATAAAAGTGTTATCCAACATATTCACAATTCACCGTTATGTGACTCTGAAATATGAAAACTTAGTTACAGAGTCAAAGTGGGTCAGCATTTGTGTTGGAACGCAATTTATATGACTAGCTTATTAATATAGCTTATTCCTGGTTAGCAGGAATGGTGGCCTCACTTGGTTATCCAATGGGAACCAGAGATTACTCTGGCTATTATAATAACCTCCCAGAGGCACGTGACATAATTTGGGCTTGAAAATTTCCTAATTTAAATAGCGTGTTTAGATCTGAGGTAGCGAAAGTAAATGAACCCAGTACTAATGTGTACAAATACAAATAAAAACCCAGTTCAAATACTTTTTAAATAGTCTTTGAAATAGACTTTTTTGTGTAATGGAAACTTTGAACTAAGTCATTCTATTTACAGTTGGCAGACAAATTCACAGTGATTAAAACAAATAAGTACTCTGTATCTTCCAATTCCTCAAAGCAATTTCTTCTACTTTGTTATAGAACTGGAGTTGCTGTGAGGACGGACTTGCTGATAGTGCGCTCCATCTACGAGAGATTGCTGTCAGACTAAAACAACCAACGCCAGAAAACATAGAACTTCATGAGAAGCTCCTTAAGGTACTTAGCTTTGAATAGTATGCATTGGTGTTGAGTACATTGATGTTGAACTAGGGCAGATGGCTTATTGGTTAGCATTATGCCTGACAGCGAGAATGTTCTGGGTCACAGCTGACATTGGCCTTCCTGTGTGGAGTTTGCATGCCCATCCCAGGCTTGCATGGGTTTCCTCTGGGTAATCTGGTCTGAAGACATTTATATTAGGTTAACACTACTCTAAACTGCCCATAGGAGTGAATATTAGTGTGAATGATTGTGACTATGTTAGTCCTGTGCTTAGACCGGCAGCCCCACCTCTTGTCCAAAGTCAGGATTGGCTCCACCTTCTCCAAATCCCTGGTGGATAAGTGATATAGATTATGGATGCATAAATGGATGGTATTGAACTGTTTTTTTTAATGTATTAAAATCATGCCTGCAATATTCAGCAATAAAGAAACTGCATTTCCATTTTGCCTGCACAGTTCCAAATTGCTATTGTAGTTTTTCTAGCAGCCATTAGCACGTGCTAAGACCATTGAAAGGATACTTAAACTGATGGAATCACATAGTTTTGTAGTTGATCTTGTCTAATTTTCTTCAGTGATTAAAGGGAGAGTTTTGTCTTTATGTAACTCAACAGAAACTCATTAACAATCCTTAAAAATCAGTTGTTGGTGGTGGTGGTGGAGGTGGAGGTGGAGGGGGAGTCACCACCCCTACCGGGCTATTATACATTTGTAAGCATTCCTCCCTTCGCCCCTGCCCCCTTCTACTGCACTTCTCCACTCACCCGCATTTCCTCCCTTCCACCTCCTTTCCTCCCCCTTGCAACCGGCAGGCCTTAATCCCGAATACTAGTGACAGAGTGACAGAGAGACAGAGGACGAGATTTATCAGGCAACAGGAACAGGGATTCAGCTCAGTGTTGGCTGTTGTGTTAATGCAGGAGGAAGAGAACTCCTTAGAACTGTGGGCCGGAGGATTGAAGAAGCTGGTCACCATGAAGGCAGATATCTCGCAGTACGTGCTGCCCACAGATACAATACTTCTACAGGGACAGGTGGAGGAACTGCACAGTCAGTGGGAAGAACTTTGCCAGAAGGTGAGTAAAAGAGAGAGTGACAAGAGAGGGGGTGGTGAGGCAATGGGGTAATGGTGTTCCGTGACACAATACGCTCACCGTTAGGGCCTCTGGAAATGAGGGGGAATGAATGCATAGCCCACACATGAGAAAAGAGAGGGAAAGTCTAAGATTTTTTTAAAGATATTTTAAATTGAATGAAAAAAATTTTTTAATCAAATTTGAATAATATTTCGGAACTATAACTGCTTTGCTCTTGGATTATTGCAATTTAGCCAAAGTGTGACTGCAACAATGAAAACATCTAGTTTATTTTATTTTATTAAGTGCAGATTCTTGGGACAAAATAAACAAAAAGTAAAAAAAAACAAAACATGCATTTGTTATATTGTGCAACCATTTCTTTATCAGAAGTAACAAAAAGGTGAAATATTGTTTATATTATCCAAACAATACGACTGAAAAAAGTTTGCGTCTCCCTGTTTGAATTTGATGTAAATATTTGGTCTTTATATCTGCGTCCAAACTACCAAATTCCTTACGGATTCCTTATTTCCTCTGTTGAGGTTACCTTGTTTTGAATTGTTGTTTTTTCTGTGTAGGGAACATCCGCATACAAGTTTTTAGATAAGTTGTTTCTTGATAAAATATTGTGTAGTGGATGTTAAATTTTTTCCCCTTACTTATAAATCATGGGGATTTCATTTTCTTACTTTGAGTTCTGCCAAGAACATTAATGGTATAATGTGTTGGTGACTGTCCCGCTGGGCTGTACACTGTTGGTGTATACTAGTCATGTAGACTTCCATGCAGAGATTAGATGTGTAACTAAGTGGATGGCACAGAAATGTTTTGACAACAGGTTGCAGGTGGACTCAGACACTGGTATCGGATAGCAGATGGCTATGTGGGGCAATGCTTAGACTGCTCATGTGTGAGTGAGTGGGAACCAGAGATTCTCCTGAGCCGGGGGAAGCACTATAGATCTGTGCCTCTGTGCAATCTGTCTGCTATGTTAAATTGTGCAGCCCCAATTCATGAACTCGCATAAAAAGTTAACATGATTAAAACAGTGGGTATAAAATGAACCTGATTCTTTGACCTGGAAGAGATTTAATACTTAATATGCAGGAGAATTCATTCATTAAGCAACTGTTCATTATAAAAGTCGACCTGTTAAATTTCACTTAAAAGCTCTTAGTTGTGTCCTGATTATAAATATATTGGAAGTTAGCTGGCAGACAAAGAAAGTTCCATTTCACTTTCTTTCAAGTTCCCAAGTGTGAAGTTAATGGAAGTCTGAGAAATGATGCACTTAAGGCTCAGCCATATTTGAATGACATGGGGACTGAGGGAACTGAACCGTTAATGTCCCCTACTGTGCTATGGTACTTGTAGAAACTAATAAAGGAGCCCTTACTGTCAAACACTGTCATGCGTGTAGCTGTAGGCGCTGCACTGAATTTAACTTTTATTCATAGCTTAACTGCAGCTCACCCATCTCACTCCATGACATATGTTCTTCCATTAAAAACACCTCATATATAAGGGGTTTAGAGCTTTTAGTAGGAGGTAGGCCTCACATCACTTCCCCCCAAAATACTGCGAAATTTTTGATTGTATAACATTTAAACTGTGCCATACTTTTTGATTTGTCCTATAAAGAGGAGCCTTTTGAGTTTTTGGGGGTTTTTTTTTGTTGTTGTTTTTTTTCTATCAAGAGCCAAAGAATTTCCTAAAACCATAGTGGGCACTTCTTTAGTTTTAAATAAGATACATATAACCCTAATACGGTGAAGTTTCTTCACTCTGCAATAAACTCCAGTGTAATTAAATGTAGTTTTTATTTGTGTAGCACTTTTACTTACCAATAGTGCCAGAGCAAATTTATAGAAATTCAAATGTTGATTTTGATCCCTATAATGAGTAATCCAGGGATGACAGTGGCAAGAAGAAACTTTCTGAAACGATATGAGAAACCATTCAAAACGGACTCTTCTATTGAAGAATCCTCTTCTGATGGATTTTATAAATTATTACACTTTTACAGTTATATACAACATCAAGTAATATAAAAAGTAGAAAAGCATGACCATTAAGAGCATACAGAGTATAAGAAACCTGGGATGAGTAAGGGTGATAGTTTAAAATAAATCGATATAAATAGTTTTGAAAATGCAAATCTCAATTGGCAAATGGTATCTAAATGGGACCATCCACGATAGCAAAAATGTTGTAATGACTTATTACATATTAAAAAAGCAAATTCCGTGATCATTTTTAATGTTCTGTCTGCTTGTTATACTTGTCGATAAATTCACACTGAAGTTTTCCTGTGTGAAGGTGTCCAGGCGTAAACAAGAGATTGCTGACCGCCTGGATGCATGGACCATTTTCAGTGACAAACACAAGGAGCTTTGCGAGTGGTTAGCACAGATGGAGAGAAAGGTCATGCACAGTAGGGATTACTTCAGCATCGAGGAGATGGTTGAGAAACTGAAAAAGGTAATACCAAAAATCTTGTTTGGAGCATTCGCATTTTATGAAATCTTCCTGTTTGTGTATGAAGTAAATTATGTGGCAGTACCAGGTAACAGATGGTGAAACATTTTGAGTTGGAGTTTTTATAGACCTCAAAGATTCTGCTGTAATCTTTCAAGGTGAGGGATGTAAATATGCCAACTGTCATGTGTGATGCAAAGTCAGTGAAAGGATTGTTAACGATTAGGTTTATTGTACCTTTGACTGTGTATAATTTAATCCTTCAACAATGTATGTAACAAAATAATACAAGTTCTTATTTTCTAATCATTGTACAGCTGAAAACTAAACTTTTAACAAACTAAAAACAAAACAAAAGATTTCTTCATTGTAATTTAATTAGACAAAAGAATATAGGTAGGTAAGTCAAACAATATAAAAACAAAGATCAACAAAAGTAAAATTGTAGAGTCAGCACTGACCATTCATGTAGTGCTGTATATGCATCTCTTTTGTTCTTTCACAACAATCTAGCCTCTCTCTCATCATCTGTTAGTGTTGCAATATACACAGGAACCTCATTAGCACATAGTTTACTGTAGAGTTCTTTCACTAGGTTCACATTGGCCCAGTGATGATCAGAGACCTGAAAGCAGTCATTGTTTTTCTTGGCCGTTGTTATTAGCAACAGCCAGTGGCTTGCTGATCAAAATGAGCAGGGCCAAACTGAACAAAACAGGTGAAGCCACAGAAGCTCACGGACTATAGAAAGAAAAGCTAGATGGGTCAGCAGGAGTTTTTGCCTCTCCAAATTCAAATGAAGGCACCTTATAATGTTCAGTCTTTAATAAAAACCCCGCTGAGAGCTGAGCCATAGTTTTGACAGCTGCTAGGCCTAGACTAAGGTTTTGTTTGAGATGGATTCATTAACAATAAAACACAGTACTTCTGAAAGCAGTTCAGGCTCACTGTTTGGATCTTGCCAGGACTGCATGGAGGAGATTAACCTCTTCAGCGAGAATAAGAGCCACCTTAAGAGGTTGGGGGAGCAGCTTCTTTTAGCCAGTGACCAAGCCAAAGAGGCCAACATCCATGGCATACTGCAAGATGTCAATGACCGTTGGCAGCATCTGTTTGACAACATAGAGGAAAGGTAAGAAAATCAAGGACACAGTAGGGTAAAGGGTGCATTATGGATTATGTGCATTTCTGCAAACAGAACACCTGTGTGTCTACTCAACTGTACAGCTCCAAGCAATTACATCCTACTCTTATTTGATGGTTATAAATGATAAGATACCTTACTAGATAACATTTAATACAGGGTGCAGATTAAAAGGGGGTTTGGAAGTGTCACTTTATGTAAATGATCAATGCAAAATGTGATAGATATATATAGCTTATTCTTCTTAGACTAATTTATTGTCGACACAGGTTTGAGATATAAGTAGATTGTGTAAAGCTGCATACTGAAAGTTGGCTATTCACTTATATTACATGGGTATTCATCAGTTTCATAGAAGCACGCAACTCTAATGAGCATTTAGATAATTTTTACTGAATTATGTTTTAATATTTCTTTAATGTATCTTGATTTTATATTAGAGTAATAATTGTTTTAATCTTTTTTATTTTACTCTGTATTATAACCTATATTGTAACCAAATGGGCTTTATTACAAAGACTTTAATTTTGCCTGTAGAGTTGTCGCTGTGCCCTATTATTGTTACAGAGCTAATGATTTGCATTTGTAAGAAACAGGACTAGGAGTTTTGGTTTTAGCAGCAAAACCAAGGTGTATTCATTTCACTAATGTACTCCGTCCATAACATGGGCAGAGACAGACAGATGGTACTAGTAGTGGAGGCAGGGAGATTTAGCTAACTTTTACTCATGTTGGCTTTGCCATATGGCTGGCCTGGATATTGCAGTCATTCTGCAGCTGTATGTAGAGCCCCATTCTAGTTTGTCAGTGTATGTTTGTTTGTATGGGAAGCAGGAGGTTTGTAAGGGAGGCTGAAACATGTCACATCACATTAGCTGTGTGACACATTGGGGTCAGGTGAGAAGTATACACAACTTCGCAGCAGGCCAGGTTCACAAGACCAATTCTGTCAATTCTGCTCCCAGTGGCTTCTGATTGTACCCATTAAAATTTACTGGGTATAATCCTTGTGAAGCACAAAGCATCTGTCAACAGCCAGCAGACATTTATAGGTTTGAGCAAAATTATCAAGCATTTTTCCCTACTGTGTGAATGCTATGCAGACTGGTAAATGGTGATAATTCATAAAAATTGTTTTATTCGTATTTGTCTGTTTAATGAAACTTCTGGGGGGAAATAACTGAATGCTCCAAATTCATACAAAATTCTCCTGAGGTCGGGTTTATTGTTTTTACGTTATATATTTAATGTGTAAACAATGCTTCTTCCGCAAAAATGCTTCTTGGCAATTTTTGATTAGGTTATAATACAGCTCTATTCATGACTCAACTTTTGAACTGCAGTCTTTGTGTGCTCTGTATCTGAAGTCAGGGTAACTATGGTTACTTGTCTTGAGGGGGATATGGGTGGTAGTGTGTTGCCATGTTGCCATGGTGCCTTTTGAGAGGTTGGGAGACACCTTTAGCTGTGCGGTAGAGATAAAAGCCTTTCGTAGGATAATGAAGAAAGAGCAGCAGTGGACATGCTCTTAGATGTACCTTTTAGAGAAATTTGGGTGAAGTTACATTTATGCAACAACAAAATAGGACTTAACAAAATATAAGTGGTCAGAGAAGTGTTTTGGTGTGTGAGGGAAAGGAACTGCACATGTATTTGTGTTTCATTGGCACCTTTTCTATCTGTTTTAAGAGTGAACAAGCTGAAAGAGACTCTGGCTGCAGTGCAGCAACTTGATAAGAATGTGAGTAACCTGCGGAGCTGGCTGTCACGTATCGAGGCAGAGCTGACCAAGCCTGTACACTACAGCATCTGCAATGGAGATGAGATCCAGAAGAGACTGGAAGAACAGCAGGCAAGCAACTAATTTTAGCTTTTAGTACATTTCTTAGGGGCAGCACAGTGGTGTAGTGATTAGCACATCAACCTAACAGCAAGAAGGTCCTGGGTTCAAGGCCTTGGGCATTTCTGTGTGGAGTTTGCATGTTCTCCCTGAGTTTGCATGGGTTTCCTCTGGGTACTCCGGTTTCCTCCTACAGTCTAAACACATGCACGTTAGGCTAAATGGCTGTTCCAAATTACTCCTAAGTGTGAGTGTGAATGGTTGTGTGTGTGTGTTTGCCCTGCAATGGTCTGGTGAGCTGTTCAGGGTGTACCTTGCCTTCGTCCAGTGGCGGCTGAGATAGGCGCCAGCATCACCACGAACCTGGTAGGATTGAGTAGCACAGCAAATGAGTGAGTGAGTGAGAGTATATTTCTTAGCTTGACAAAGTTTAATCCAAACAGAAGAATGGCTCAGTAATTATTATTCGTGATTCGAATGTTTGAATGCCTTTTCTTGTTTGATATCCACTCTGGTTTGGTGCGGTATTAATTGCAGTCTGCTGCAAATACTGCTGGAGTATTTGATGCAATAGCTTTTGTTTTCAACTGTGTTCATAAATACACTCAAGGATTATCGAATTCCATTTTAAGGCAACGTTAAATATATAATTAATCCATTATTCCAGCAACAACAACAGTGTTCTTCGCCCACAGATCAGTTTTTCTCTAGCAGTGTTTGTACAAGTTTAGGCCTTGTAATACCAATACGTGTGTGTGTGTGTGTGTGTGTGTGTGTGTGTGTGTGTGTGTGTGTGTGTGTGTGCGTGTGTGCTTAGGAGCTGCAGAAGGACATTGGAGAGCACACAGAGGACATAACATCTGTCCTCACTTTGTGTGAAGGACTGCTGCATGATGAAGATGCCTGCAGCAACAACGAATCCATCCAGCAGACCACTCACAGTCTGGAGCAGCGCTGGAGAAACATCTGCTCTCTGTCCTTAGAGAGAAAGATAAGGTAGAGACTTAGCCTATTGGCATGCTATATTCCCATGCAAAATGTTATATTGTATTATAAAACACTTCAACATACAAGAACATCTAACCTTGCAGGATTGAGGAGACGTGGAAGCTGTGGTGTAAGTTTCAGAATGAATACTCACAATTTGAAGACTGGCTAAAGGTAGCTGAGCACACTGCTGACGAACCTGAGTCATCTGATGTTCTTTACACCGTGGCTAAAGAGGAGCTTAAGAGATATGAGGTGAGATTCAGCTCTAACAAGACTTGACACATGACACATGTGAGACATCTTACAGTCACATATGCATACAAGTACAGTGTAATGTATGGTGAGAGGCAGGACCCAGCTGTGCACTTTATTGTGGGTTTTTAAATCCAACGATCATAATCCACATGCAGAGTGTTTAAAAAAGATAAGCTACAAAGAGTAACTAGGGAAACTGGCAGGGTCTAAACCATGTAAATGTGGAAATTGAAAATTCTGTAATTCAAGGAAGCATAGGGCTTAGTGACAGTAATGTGCTACATGTGATTTAAAAAAATCGTGAGGAGCGTGGGGGTCGTGGGATCAAATCGTGATGATCTCGAGGGAACTTGGTAGATTCGTGATGATTTCGCTGATCTGTCAAAAATTTTGACGTGATTTGGACGATGTATTACAATTTAACGGCAATCGTGATACACCGTGGAATTCATAGTAGAGTGCAGTAGAGCTTTAACAGACCTTGACAGACCCTGACAGAGCGTAACAGACCATGATTCGCCATCGTCGGGGATCTTGATGAACTTGGAAGAATGATTCCTTCAAGTTTCATCTCTTGGATGCACCCTGCCTCCTTTTGGACATGGTAAATGCAGGGTAACTGGCCAACAATCTTATAAATATTGAGTGGTTTGCTGTTATATGTACTTTTCTTTTAGGCATTCCAAATAGAAGTAGATGAAAAGTTGGCCCAGATAGAACTCATTAATAATCAATATCGACGGCTGGCCCGGGAGAACCGCACTGACTCAGCTTACAGGCTGCGGACCATGGTGCATCAGGGTAACCAGCGCTGGGACACTCTGCGTAAGAGAGTGGCAGCCATACTGCGCAGGCTGAGGGTGAGTCCAGTAGTGAAGGGACATGTTTATGTAAAACATATTCATCTACAAGCTTCAATTATGGTGTAAGACTGTCAAATGTCTTTAATAATAATCAATAATAATAAAAAACTTATATATGTATGGTACCATTCACTTGACTGTTATACATTTTGAGCATCACATAACAGAATGTTCAGAAATGTTATTATACTTACCTCTAAACCTTATTAAACCTTATTAAACATGAGAAAAATACTAGTGGTCTAACTGCTAAAAATGATGAAGTAGGCCATGGATCACTATTGACTGAGGTATGCATTTAACAGCTGAGATATTCACCATTTTCTCTTTGTTCCTGCAGCATTTTACAGCTCAGAGAGAAGATTTTGAAGGGACACGGGAGAGCCTACTTGTCTGGCTGACTGAGATGGACTTGCAGCTTACTAATGTGGAGCACTTCTCAGAGAGGGACATTGAGCACAAGCTGAAAAAGCTTCAAGTAAATATATATAATATAACTTTTATTACAGTGATGTGGAAAAAAATAAGTATATCGCATTGATTTTATTCCAACTTACTGGAACAAACAACCATTTCACACTTTTTAATCTAGACTCAGATCTGGGATTTGACTAAACCATTTCATAACTCAGTTTCTTCTTTTTAAGCCATTCCTTGGTATTGGCTAGTGTGTTTAGGATCACTTCAGTATCCTATTGAAAGATCCAATTCCATTTCAACATCTGGAGGACAATTTGTTCTGGACAAATTGGCAGGCGTTTGAAATGTGGGGATGATTTTCCTTACAGTGGAATTATTATTTATTATAGATTTGCAGATCTTTGTAAATCTCTTTCCAGACCCATAGGCATCCACAACCTGTTAAAAAAAAAAAAACTTAGAGAGCTCTTTAGATCCTGGCATGATGACACCACACATGTGCCAGGATTAAATAAGACAGTTTCCACCTGCAGAAGGTTCCAATCAGTGGTACCTAATCTGGAATTTTAATTTTTAACTTGAAGGTGTGATAAATATAGGGGTATACTTACTCTCTCCATGTGGCTGATCTGTATTTTATTTATTTAAATTGTATTTTTCATTTATTGAAGTATATCACCTTAGGCAGTTTTTCAAAGAGGGCAAGCAGCATTTTATTCATAAAAAACATATTCTGGTGTCTCTTCATGTTTTAAGAGTCTCAAGAAGAAGATAACTGAGAACACAGATAAGATTGATGGTCTCATTGTGTTGGGCGAGGGTCTGATTCAGAAGAGTGCTCCAATGGATGCTGTTTTATTAGAGGATGAGCTCCAAGAATTGAATTCCTACTGTCAGGAAGTATTCAGCCGAGTGGGCTGCTTCCACCAGCGCCTTACCAGCCCTCAGCCTGTAGGTTTCATTTCGTGCTCTTCATTTGCTTTTCACATCTGCATTTTTACTTACCTATCACACAGACGTATGCCTCCAAATTCTATTAAATTCTATTAAATTAATTAATTAATTCATTCATTTCCTAACCCGCTTAATCATAATTCGAGTCGCGGGGCGCCCATCCTATTAAATTCTATTAATTAATTTAAAGTGTTAGCTAATTAATTAATTAAGTTCTGGTTCAGTGGGACATACGGTGGTTGGCCTGAAAATATTAAGACCCTTTCTATAGTTTCAGTGTCTGCAACATGTATTCAGGAGTTCGTCCATAAAAACTCTAATACATAAAATACTTCATCTACATTCAGTCTGTCCCAAGAGCTAAAAGACAAAAAGTTAAACTGCATCTGAAATATTAGATGGTAAAATAAATAACACAAATCAAAGCTACACTGTATTAAGTAATCTAAACATCAAAACATATACACTGTCTCTCGCGTGGCGCATTGACAAGGTACCACTATCATCCTGTATATCGCAAGTTTGAATCTAGGTTGCAGCCGTGGGATCTTTGAGAGTTGATTGGCCAAACTGTCAGTGGAGGAAAGGATGGAATACACCCATTTCCATGTCATTTAAAGGAATCACCAGCCATTCTGAGGGCTCATGCATACAAGAGGGTGGATAACGCTTTACCTCCAAGTGTGTTACGGTGCCCCTGAATATTCATGCGTGGCAGGTATCACATATCTTGGAAGAAGCATGTGCTTGCTCTCACCCCTGGTTGGGAGGCATTCTTGACAGATGGGATTTAGCTATGACTAAATTAGGGGAGAAAAAACACTGATTATCTACTTTATTAGGAACATCTTGAGTGAGCCTATAGTTCTACAGACAGAATCTCTTTGTTGATAAGAGAGTTTAAATGAAAATTGCCAGATTGGCTCAACTTGACAGGAAACCTACCTGCCATGAGTCATCTGAGGATACAGTGGGCACAAGTCTGCCAAAACTGAACATGCAAAGATTGCAAAAGCATCGCTTTATCTTTTTCTAATTTTAAACTGTCTAGTTTGGGTGAATATGTGCCCACTGTCACCTCATATTCCTGTTCCTGGCACCAAAAAAATCATTCCATTATCAAAGTCACCGATAACATTCTACATATTTAATGTGAACATTAGCTGAAGTCCTTGGTATTACGAAATTCACTGCAGCCACATAGGAGTGTATAATAACTGTTTCATGGATGTACTTATTGCTCATGTTCTTTCCTTTTTCACATGGTTTCCAGGTGTTGGACAACCCAGAGCTCTGTATCTCCAAGAGCACTTTAGGGATGGAAGATTCTGATGTAGCTGAATCAATTCATGACACATCAACTAGCCAAACATCCATGTCCCTCCTGCTCCACCCACAGGAACGGTCAGGCTGTGAGACACCACTGAGTGTCGACTCCATCCCACTGGAGTGGGACCATACTGGAGATGTGGGTGGTTCCTCTTCACATGAGGAAGATGATGATGCAAGCTTCTTCAGCTGCCTCTCGGGTAACCAACAAATAGTAACAGCACTGACAGCCAGCAATTTGCTAAAAGCCAGTGATTGGCTCTAACTTGTGATGAGTTACCAAAAAGGAGTTATCACACAAGTAATACACAAAATACATGTTAATTTGATTGAAGTCTCAAGTGCAAAAAAAAAAAAAAAAAGGTTTCCATTCTGCCCCATGATGCACTGTGCCACTTTTTTTGCTTCCGTTGCAAAGATTAGTGACAATTATGAATTAATTCCCTCTTAAATAATCAAATGATTAAATTATTGTTAAATTACTAATAATTAAATTATTTCAAATAGAGTTTTAGCCCTCGCCCAGAGTCGGCTGAGATGGGCGCCAGCCTCCCCGCGACCCTAATTAGGATTAAGCGGTTCAGAAAATGAATGAATGAATGAAATAGAGTTTTATTATACAGATTGCAGCCTATATTTTCTAACATCACTATATTTTACCCTATGTAGTGAGCACATCTTGTGAATGGGAAGCCATTTATGTAGCCAAGCTGTATTTTGGAAGTGCAACCATCAACCAAAATGAATAAAGTGTAAATGTCATGTAGAGTATATACAGCAATCAGAAACAAATAACTGCTTTATACTTGAGAAAAAGGTGCGATTTTGAGCCCATCACCAACAGCCATTCTGTTTGCTGTCACCGAAAGTGGTAATTTTCTGTTCACAGTCTGCATAACAGTCAGCATGAATTCATTCATTCTTAAGCCATAGTCCTACCTAGGATAATAGGCATCTCTCTCTTCACCAGCGACTATAGGTTATATAACTTGAGGGGCATGACTCTGCATTAAGCCTATTGACAATTTAGAACATCCAGTTAGCCCAGTGAGCATGTCTTCGGACTGTGGGAGAAAACCAGAACACCCAGAGGAATCCCACATAAGCACAGGGAGAACATGCGAACCCTACACAGAAATGAAATGCTGATTGCAGGACTTGAACCCAAAACCTTCTTGCTGTGATGCGAGCGTGCTAACCAATATGCCACCGCGCCTTCCCCATCAGCATGAATTTAGGGTGAAATGTAAAGTTCAACATTAGCAACAAGAACATTTTTGTTTATTGTGAATCATTTTTATATGTAAATATTATACCAGATTTTGTAATTTAATTTGACTAACACATTGGATGTGTATGTGCTTGAACTCTACTATAGAATTAACCACAATGCCTGTGACTAATTCTGAGACTGAGGTAATCTACTTCCTTCCCTCAGGTATGGAGGTCACAGTGAGCTCTGAGGCATTTGTAAACTCCACAGTGCAGTCTCTTACAGCGACCCCTGGTAGGCATCAGCAAGCTACAGAAGCATTACTTTTAGGCAGTTGGGCACGCTGTACACTCCTTATATCTACTCCTAATATCTACTTATGCCTTCATTCACCACTTTCCTGTCATTTAATACTCATTACTTCATATGCAGTTCCCACTTTATTGAGCCATTTGTGTGAATGGATTGGGCACACACTGCATGAAAAAAAAAAAAAACTCTTTTTGTACTCTTTCTATTCCCAGACTTTCTTTTATCTTCCTCTCTGTCTATTGTGAATGAAAAAAAGCTTCTTTCTATCCCCCCCTTGCCCAGCTGGCTTTGTTTTTAGAGCATGAAAACTTTAGCTGAGTGGAGAGAGGGAGAGCTAAGAGCCCATTTTTCAAACAAGCAGGGGAGGAGAAGAGTGCATGGAGAGGTTAGACTCCTCGCCCTCAGCCATCACAGTCCACCCGCACCCTCTCCCAGACCACAGCTGCTGCATGGCACAACACTGATAGGCAGTACCATGATAACGCTGATGATACTGACGCTTGTTCACCTCAGGAATGAAGAGGCAGTGCACCATCAAAGCATCGCTGTTTCTTCATGTGTTGCTGTTTATGGAGTGATATAATTGTAATTGCTTTCTTTCTTCTTTCTATCCCAGTCCCAGGACGAAATGTAGCAGCTCAGAGCTGGCATTCACAGGCTGTTCCAGATAAAATCCCCCCTTCCATTTCTGATTCAAAACATGCACCTGATCTTCCTGAACAAGAAAATCCACCTTATAAAGAAGGCTATGTGAGTACATGCATGGATGATGAAGGCTATGTGAGTACATGCATGGATGATGAAGGCTATGTGAGTACATGCATGTATGATGAAGGCTATGTGAGTACATGCATGGATGATGAAGGCTATGTGAGTACATGCATGGATGATGAAGGCTATGTGAGTACATGCATGGATGATGAAGGCTATGTGAGTACATGCATGGATGATGTATATACACAAAACATGTCTAATTGAGATTTTAAAATAAATTATTTTTCCATTTCGGATATTTACTTGTACATGTATGCATTGCTTGCTTTGATATGCAAGTAATAAATTGCACTGTGTAATCTGTACTCTTTCTGATGTACCGATACATCCAAATCCAGATCTGACTTCAGATCATGCACTGTTGAAAAACTATACAAGTATATGAGCATTTAGTAAAGTCATGCAAGTATGAGCTGCACCTTCCCTTCCTCCACCTTCATGGCTGAAGTGCCCTTGAGCAAGGCACCTAACTCCCAACTGCTCTCAGGGTGCTGTGATGTGTGTGGCAGCCCACTGCTCTGTGTGTGTGCTCACTGTTTACGTGTGTGTGTGATCACTTTGGATGGGTTAAATGCAGAGGGAATAATTTTCCTTGCGGGGTTAATACAGTATAGCAAAATCAAAAATCAAAAAATTTTCTTCATATTTTTGAGCTTGCAGCACCACTCTACTCTTGAGGCATGTTGAATTTCATGGTCTAGACACACTGTTTTTATATATATAAATATATATATTCCACAGTTATAGCGAGGCTTTATCCAAATGGGCTATTAGCCATACAGCAAAATACTAAACATAGTGGAATAACTGGATTGTAAGAAATACAGCATTTTTATTATTGTATTCAAATTCTTGAAAATCTAAAAATATTCTTGTCACAAAATACTTTACAGGACAGCCAGAGCGAGCTGGTGATATAAACTCTTTTACTAAAATAATTTAGGACAATTACAATAGTTATAAGATAAAAAACTAGACTTCATGTTAAACTACAGTGAATTTCCTGCTACACAGTTTGTATTTTTATCTAGTGTCATCCAATTAATACTCTAGTAGGGTAAAGTGGTTTAATATATATTAAATTAATTAATATATATCCATGTATATGTAAGGTTCTATGATGGTAAAATGGGAATTAAAAAACTACACATATTCATTATTTATGTGTTTGAGAGTGCATTCTGTTGTTTGAGAAGTTATTGTATGGAATTAAATTAATTAACCAATACCCCATCTTCACACTTATCGGCCAATAGGTTCAGCTAATGTCTGAGTGCAGCAGCAGCATTAAGAATGTAAAGAAGATGTCACTCATCCTGGATGATAATGAACATCAAGAGGACCAAGGAGGTCTTACCAGCCTCACAGCTGCAGATAAACAGTCAAGTAAATAACACACCCCTTCCAATTTTATTCACTGCATGCATGCCTCCACTAAAGTAATGCAAGGAGAAATAGTATCATCATTTATACACACTATGCCATGGAGTATACAAGTATATAATATAAACGGATACAAAATATGTTTTCTAAGGCAAAGGTCAGACCCACAATTAGAGAATATTTATGTCAAATTTAGAAAGGAAGTGCACTTTTTCAGTATTCATATATTAGCCTATATGATATATAGCATAGCATACACTTTCATACACAGTCATTCACAGATTGTCAAAAGCATTTAGCTCTTAAATCCATTACAAATGGGAAAACCTGACCTAATATATCACATGGACCCAGTGTGTGAATTTTTCACCCCTTAGTATGCTTCCTTGTCCTGTTCTATGCAGGAGTTATTGAGCGCTGGGAGCTCCTCCAGGCACGGGCAGTCAGAGAGGAACATTGCTACATCAGAGATCGGGAACAGCTGACATCTGACCTGCACAACCTCACTTCCTGGCTGGACCAGGTCATACCCGAGCTCAAGAAACTCCAAAATGCAGAGACAGCATGTGTTAGTGTGCAGATCATGGAGGCCAGGGTCAAACAGCTACAGGTGTGAGCCCATAAAACCTCTACATATTTAAATTCTGTATATCATTGATTCCAATTTTACACTATTCTCTATATAATTCCTATGAAACTTTCTGTGCCTGCATAGCACCACATAAAAAACTAAATTACAACAACAACGAAAAAACTACAATTGAACGTTTTTGGTAAAAATTTGTCCACGGATATAATACCAGTTTTCAATAACATGTGAAATTGAATTTTGATTGGTCCAATAGTTTCTGAGATATAAAGGTACATAGAAAAGTCATTAAGTAATTAATATCTCCTAATTAGTGATGACGATTGATGACAAAAGTCATAGCAATAATCTACATTCATATGCCAATAACATATGTGAAATTCACTTTGATCAGCCAAACAGTTTTTGCTATATTAATGTCCGAAAAGTTAGCTGGAATAAAAATAATTTAATAAAAGTTGATATAAAGAAACGGTAAAAGAACAACAGTCTGCGGACTCTCATCCGCAGACTAATAAACCCCCACCCCAAATTTATTAAGTTGCGTACCTAGAGATATTTAAATTAATTTCATACCTCTTATAATAATAGTTACATCCTATTAAGGGCTATTATATGAAAAGAACTATAGTTATGGCAGATATACAGCAGATTCTTTATTTTAACATGGTAAAATTGTAGTGTGGACTCATTCAAAGCACCATGAAAATTGGTATGCAATGAAGACTATATAAGATTATTTCAAGTGTAAAATTTTGTTACTTTCATGTTATAGAAAAAAAAAATCCTAATGATAAAACATTCTCAAAATTATTTAAAAATATTATATACAGTAGTGTGCAGTGAAGTTTAAATACCACCATTTTTGTCTAAAAGGGTTCCTAATAAAATGAAGAAAAAAATTAGTTTTGTGTAATTTTTTTGGTGAAAATGTATTGAACAATGCTATTGTTTGCAACGAGAACAAAAAAAAAACAAACATTCCGACAAGTATATTGAGGTAAAATTATGGCTAATAAACAAAAATACTGAAAATACCAATTTTCGAAAAGTGTCACAAATTTCTTTAATTTTTATTTTTTTTACTTCTGCATAGCACGAATGAACTTCAAACCATATGGAATTGTTTAGCGAGTGAAGAAATTAAAAAGTACAGTAGTGTGCAGTGATGATTATACACTTAACAAAATGAAGATAAATCAGAAACCAAGTAAATCAAGTATTTATTTCATGTAATATTGGATCATATTGATGAGAATAAGTAAACAAACAACAATATATAGTTGAGAAAAAAAGTCAATATTTAGTGTGGCCACCCTTTACTTTGATTACAGCATTTAACCTTTCAGGCATAGTGTTCACATATTTTTTCACTATTTATTTATTTATACACATTGATTAATTTCTTCACTCGCTAAACCATTCCATATGGTTTGAAGTTCATTCATGCTATGCAAAAGTCAAAAAAATAAAATTTGAGACACCTTTCAATTTTTCTGAAAAATTGGTATTTTCATTGTTTTTGTTTTTTTAGCCATACTTTTACCTCAATATACTTGTCGGAATAATTTTTTTGGTTGTCATTGTGTCTCAAAAGTGGTGGTGTATAATCTTCACTGTACGCTACTGTATAACTTAGCCTTAAGTGACAAACAATATAAATAAAGTTTGCACAAAATCTGAGAGGATGTAGCAACACCTCTATCTGAATTGGCTCGGAATTACACTTAAGTGATTTTAATATATTATGTAATATAATATGGTAGTATAATGTAGATATATAAAAAAAAATTAGTCATTTGTAGTGCACTCAGATGCTGTACTCCTCCTCCAACACTTTATTGTTTATATTAAATAATTTTCATGCTCTGTGTAGACCACCTATCCAGGGAACATTCTCATTTTAGTCTCCTCTCTATCTTGCAGGACATGCAGAAGGCGTTTGCACGCTATAAAACGCTGATGCTGAGTCTGAACCTAGGTGGACGGGAGCTGCAGTGTGAAACAGGGGCAGATGTGCAGCAACTTCAGGAAGACTTGTGCACCATGAACCAAAGCTGGACCAGGGCCTGTGTGAGCCTCGAGGAGTGGGAGGAAAACCTGCGAAAGTCCTTCATGCACTGTCAGGTGAGAAGCCTAAATTAAGTGAATTGTGTAAATATGGCTACCAAAAAATGTGCTGGTGGTATGAGAGTGTAGTTTGTATTTTTTTTGTGTGAAATTATTATTATTATTATTATTATTATTATTTTTATTTTTTTTTGCCTGTCTTAGACATATAGCATACATGCAGTCCTGTTTCCTTCCATTTTATAAGCAAAGAAAACTCCCACTACCAACATATTGCCAGGCTTCTTGCTTTATCTATTGGGTTAACCCACCCCCCAATTTTGCCACCTATCAATTCCCATCAACCTTCTTTCCAAAAAAGCTACCCTGTGCTTCATCAGATATACAAGAAATGCGTCTTTCTAACCTGCTGATCTTGCTGCATCATGGGGCACCATAACCTACTTGATGACAAGTGCTATCTACCCTCTTCCACATACATGATCTTATAGGCACCCATATTTGTGCAGTGTTATTCGGATTCACAAGAGATTGAGAGTATGGCATTGAGAGTATGGCATGACATCCCACCAAATAAACACAGCCAAATTTACCCCCTTGGCTCTTGGTCATGAAAGGCTATAACATTTTTAGTATTTGAATTTGCAACTGTGCGAATGCACTTCTGCTGTGTCACTCAGGCCTATTTATATAACATTTAAGTTGTAATCCAAGATTTAGAATTACAGATCACCTAGAATATTTCATTTTTACTCTTTTAGGAGTTCCATGAGACGTTGCACTCACTCTTGCTGTGGTTGGCCCACGCTGAGAGCAGGAGATTCACCGTTAACATCCACGATCCATCTGTACACCCGTCCGTGCTGCACGAACACAGAACTGCACTGATGGTGAGACTACGAACAGTTCTGACACATATAAAACATATGATCCCTAGTTCATTTAATATTAAATACATTAAATATATGATGAACAAGCCTAACCAGTAGCACTAGTAATGAAATATTTTCCCCTGGAATAGTCCCTCAGGTAATTTCTTGAATATGAGTAATACGATACATCTGAGTAGAAGAGATATAGAATTTTGCAATGCCACAAAACGACTCCTGGGCGGCTCGGTGGTGTAGCAGTTAGCGCTTCTGCCTCACAACAAGAATGTTCTGGGTCCAAATGCCGTGCCCAAATCGAAGTTAAAATCTTTAAACAAATGTAACACTACACCAGCTACCTCAAAACCATTACGCCTACCTTGGGCACAACCTCCAAAGTAAAGTTTAGGTATACTAATCATATAAATAAACCACAAGGTTATATTGACTTTTATCAGATCAGATTATTGGGAATCGTCATTTTCTGCATGTTCAGTAATAAATCATGTGTGTTAATGAGCTGTACTGCACCCTTGTGGTAGGGTCTGGAAGAAGAGCTGAAAGCCCGGCAGAGGCGAGTGTCATCTCTGCAGGAGATCACCACTGAGCTGCTCCCTGAGTCAGGGCCAGAAGATGACTTTGAGGCTACAGAGAAACTCCATGTCATCCATAACAAATTACACCTGCTGCTGCGTGAGGTCAAGCAGGACCTCCGAATTGTTCAAGAGCGCTTGGTAAGATCAAATTAGACTGATATGAAATAGCTGTCACATTAGGGACTTGTATCATAAATAAATGCTGCCCTAGTAAGGAGGCTAAGTGCATAATGAAATTGAAGTTTAAAAACCCTATTGGAAGAAAACTACATGTGGCTGTTTGTGAGATGTTAGTAGACTAATTTAAAATGAATAATAAGAATAAATATAAGTAAGTGACGACCTTAAAATGATGAAATGTAGAACGGGTTTTAGACTGTGTTTGTTTAATACATGCATTTATTGATCAAAATATTATTGTACTGAATGGTTCATTTAGCAAACAGCTAAACATTTTCCACAAAAGGAATGGACTCAAATTAAATTGTTATTACTATTACTATTATTATTATTTACTATTATTATTTGCAAATCTCAGAGAAACAAATTGAACATTTTCACCTCCATCTATAGTCAGTGATGTCACATGAAGATTGTCTTTATAACAGTCATATTTTAAACAATGGTTTTAAACTCATAATTTCAACTAGTATATTATTAGACAGCACAATTGAGTAGTCTTTCCTTCCTAACTACATTTTTTGTAAACATTCGTTTGTGATGAATCATTTTGCTTGTTGTGATGCCATTAAGTTCAGGCCACTGCTGTTCACGGACATATAAACAAACCATATTTACATGAACTACAAATATTTTTTGTCACCTAGTCATTATGCTTACAGCATCATTCTGATAATGTAGCCTAGTAATAACAGTAATGGCAAGTAACTCCTACTGGGTGAGGGCAGTGGTGGCTTAGTGGTTAAGGTCAGCAGTTACTGATCTGAAGGTCAGCGGTTCAATCCCCACTATCACCACTGTTGGGCCCTTGAGCAAGGCCCTTAACCCTCAATTGCTCAGCTGTATAAAAAAATGATAATTGTAAGTTACTCTGGATAAGAGTGTCTGCCAAATGCTTTAAATGTAAATCTACTGGAGCATAAAGCTAAAGTAATCTCCCCTGGTTTATGCCCTGCTTTTAATGGCGTTATATAATATCTCATGTCTCCAGAGTAGATGTTTATAAATTAATAAATAAATCTAGGGCCGAAAGCATATATACATTTAGCCGTAGATGTATTCATGGCTGAAGTGCCCTTGAGCAAGGTACCTATCCCCAACTGCTCTCCAGGTGCTGCAATGTGTGTGGCAGCCCACTGCTCCTAGTGTGTGTGCTCACTGTTTATGTGTATGTGTGCTCACTTTGGATGGGTTAAATGCAGAGGCAATAATTTCCCTCGCGAGATTAATACAGTATATAAAAAAAAAATTATATATATATGTGTGTGTGTGTGTGTGTATAGACGCAATTGAACTATACAGTAATCATGAGGATGAGAAAGATGTTATATAAATACAAATTTTGGTAGTATTCAGTTTTATTTCCATTACACAATTATGAGCAAGTCAGTTACATAGCAACAAACAATTGATCATGATGGGATGTTAAATTTAGCTTTATTTATACAGCACGTTCAACAATGAACATTGAGCAGCTTTAAAGTACATTTTCTCTGCAGGACTCCTCTGAGGCATCACCTGTGAGCACAGGACAAGATCCTGGATCCTCATCTACGGTAGGCTAGAGCATATTAATCATAACCACTTCCAAAAATACAGCTATTATTTACTTTATCTTTAGGATAAAGTTAAACACAAAGGGTAAAATAGTGCCTAACAAATTTATTAGACCACCTGTCACAGTTGAAATAAATGTAGTTTCTGCCATGGATTCACAAACATCAGGAAGACAACAATCCCAAATATTCATCTAAATTGTTTAGATTATCTAAACAAATAATGTAGAAACATGCAAATAATGGACTGGCCAAGATTCCACTTGGACAAATAGAGGATTTCATGATTTCTTGTATTGATCACACAAACATTCATTCTGAAGACAATCTTTGGGAACAGTTACGCACAATGTGTAACACAGTGCCTACTAGAAAATTAACTAAAACAATGTAAGCAAGAATACTGGCTGTTATAAAAGCCAAAGGATGTCATAATAAACACTGAGTTTCCTGTTAAATTTAGCATTTTCCAATTTTCTTTTTTTCTTTTTCAACTAACAGACAACTTTTAATCTTTTAAAAATATTTTTATTTAATCCATTTATGACAGGTATGACAGGTACACAGGTAATAAATTTGTTAAGCACTGTACACTCAATGCAGTAGTACTAAGTTCATCTGTGTGTGTTGTGTGTTTGTAGGAGGAAACAGCAAGCAGATCATCCAGCGCTACCAGGTAATGTACAGCTTTTTTCCTTAAATAGCTTAGCTGTAGTCTCATGTTCACTTGGTCAAAATGAGAACAAAAATATGTCGCAATTAGACTTTTCTTTTTCTTTTTGTTCCAGGACACAGAATAGGGATTCATCCCCACCACGTTCTTTCTTTTATCGGGTCCTGCGAGCTGCCTTCCCGCTTCACCTCCTCTTCCTCCTGCTGCTGGTTTTCGCCTGCCTAGTTCCACTGTCTGAAGAAGACTACAGCTGTACTCTATCTAACAATTTTGCCAGATCATTCTCTCCTATGCTGCACTACACTAATGGACCTCCTCCAACTTAATACACTCACACACACTCAAATACTGACCAAATGATCTGCTCCCAAAGGTGACACATAAAAACTCTAGAAGCACTCAGTGAGGGAGAGCATACTGCTACTGTCCAAAATGTTTTAATAGGTGTATTTATAAAATTGATTTTATTTTATTTATTTCCCAAGGAAAGCCATACAACTGAGAAATCTGTAAAAGCTAAATCAACTTCTGATTATTATTATTATTATTATATGTGTTATTTTACTGATGTGACTGTAGAATGTGAGGGCACATTATCATTCTAAACAAACCCCATTAATGAATTAACTTACAATCACTTTTTAGGCTTTTAAGTTTCTGTGAAGGTTTAAAGACCACTGTAACCAGTTGTGGGATTATTTCAGACAATCTTATTCCAACTTAAACATAAACTTAATTTGTGTTTTATGCTAGACAGCATGTTTAAATGTAGTAGTCATATTCCTTGTTTTTGTGTATTTGGTTAGGGAATCATTTTTGGGAGCTTCTAAAATTTTTAGTTTATTAAACCATAAAATGCTCTTAAAGCAATAATTTGGTTTTTTTGTTGTTGTTGTTGCTTTAAGCCTTAATTTTTATTTCCATTAGCGTAAATAAACTGTTGTTCATTAAGAACATTGAATCCGCTGTACCAAGCATTTAATCATGTGTACTGAAATTCTTGTTTCTTTCTTCTTATTATTTGATAATAAATATCATCTTGCACAAATAAAATGTGATAAGTAATTGTTTATGCACATTTAACCATTATTATGAAATCTGTAGCCTGCTCCAGAATTAATGGTACTACAAGAGTGTGGGCAACAATGATATTTCTTTTTTTTAACAGTATTAGCTTCATGATGATCATTAATAAAAACACATTATTGAATTCCTTAACAGTAATGATATTAGAATGGTGCATGCCAAATTTTATCTGAAAAACTGCATTAATTGTTCTCAGGATTTAGAAACTAACTACACCTCAGAAAATTGCACACTGAATTTTAGAAGAAAATTACTTAATACTGGTGAAATGATATTGCTTCAGTGACACAACACTTTTTTGGGTAAAATGGGACATTTTGGGATAAGTTCATTTTTGGAGTCACCAAGAAAGGCTCTTCACCCTGTTTTTTATTTTTATTTTTTTAAATCAAATAAACCACAGATAATGGCGTGATGGAGAATATTGTTTTTCATTAGTGAAGTCCATGCTTCAAGGAACTCAGGATCAATAAAGTGCTTATTGTAATTATAATTTTTTTTCTTTCTGATTCCGTAATCTTTTCTCAGTACTGGTGGATTCCATTCATTATTTCTATTATTCTTAAAATTATATATAAAATTTAAATTTTTTATTTTATTCTTGATCGTGCTATACTGTATTCATCCCACAAGGGAAATTATGGCCTCTGCATTTAACCCATCCAAAGTGTAAACAGTGAGCACATACACACTCGGAGCAGTGGGCTGCCACACACATTGGGGCACCCGGAGAGCAGTTGTGGGTTAGGTGCCCTGCTCAAGGGCACTTCAGTCATGAAACTGGAGGAAGGGGAAGGGGGACCTCACTCCCTCACCACCACACATTTTTCCTGCTGGTTTGGGAATCGAACCAGTGACCTTTCGGTCCCAAAGGATTATTTATATTATTATTATTTAATATTATTTAATTTGTTTGAGGATTATTTCATGAGGGGAAAATATTAAGATTGGTTTGTTCCATATCTGTGATTTGTTTGTTTGATATAATGTATAAAAGCCAGGGTGAACGTTATTTAAGTGTAGTGATTTCAAGCGGCTGAAATGAGTTTCCTTCGCAGGGTGGCAGGTCTCTCCCTTAGAGATAGGGTGAGAAGTTCTGTCATCCG
>JBCNYH010000002.1:9733673-9748048 GCA_039654325.1 Tandanus tandanus | reverse complement strand
TGCAATATAAAGTGCTATATAAGTAAAATTTATTATTATTATTATTATTATTATTATTATTATTATTATTATTATTAACCCTTCTCTTTCATTTGGGGGTACTGACTCAGGAAAGTCCATTTTTGTCAGGTCTGTTGAAGTCCCTTTGCTTTGCCACTAGCGCTCTGTAGGACAAAGAGCCGTATGCCCGAACATGTGTGTAACCTTCAGTGCAATTTGACAGGTGAAAAGTGCTCCTCTTCAAATGTCCCATTGCTTGATTGATGGCTATAGTGCCTCTGAGCCAAGACAGTTGAATCATATGCAACAAGGTCAAGACTCTTAGGGAGATGAGAGGTCAGAGATCATGCTGTTTTCCCTGCACTGTCACACTTCACCAGTGTTCTTCAGAGGCCCCGTGCTGTATGAAAGACCTCATGTCCCCCTGCTGGGTTCCAGTGAGACTTGCTGCAAAATGCAGTGCTTGTACTGACAGGAGCCTATTTTTTTATTTTTATTTTTTTATTATTTTTTTTGCAGCATTTCTGAGTGCAAGAATCCGATCAGTCAGTACATATTAGTGACGAAGCATGGTACACAGTTATGAGGTCTGTAACAGACTTCCTGTCACTTCTAAACTGTTGATTGCCATGTAGATGCTATCCCATCTGTGTCTCTGAGCTAGTGGCAAATATGGCAGGTCAAATCTGCTTGATGTACTATAAACTAAGTACAAATGTATATCCTTCTGTCTTAGTTTTACATTAAAAAATGTAAATGATTTTATGGTCATGTTTAATTGGCTTATTTTTAATTATCTACTAATCAACACCCTTTAGTTAATACAAGAGGGCAATCAGTTCTGTGATGGTCTGGTGAACTGTTCAGGGTGTACCCTGCCTTCACCCAGAGTTAGCTGGGAGGGGCTCCAGCCTCCCCATGACCCTAATAAAGGATAAAGTGGTTTGGAAAATGAAAAATGAAAGAGGGCAATTATGTGCCACCCCTTCAGTATACCATGGACTTGATGAGGCTTGTCCAGATAGGAAAGCTGGAGCTAAACAACAAGAAAGGCTTTTGTTTCACCAGTGACTGGAATGGCAAATGACCTGAACAGCAGAAAGAAACTGTGTGAATCCTATAAGCCAACAGGAAACCAAGACCAGGAATGAGATCAGCAATCACAACACGATGCGCCGAGCCAGCAGGGAAAACTGCACAGACAGAAATCCTCCCAACAATGTGCTCACTCATGAACACATAGCACCAAGACATGACTCCCTCTGCTAACAAATGGTGCAGAAAAAAACAAAAGCTTAAAATTGAGTCGCTATAGGATTACGTAATACTGATCAGTAAACTGATTGTTTAATATATATTAAAATAGCCTGCTGTAATCTATGATAAAAACAATCTAAATTCCAATCCTGAAATATAGAAATGGAACATTATGTAATGAATTTTTATTTATCATCATTTATCTTCAGTAAGTTTTTTCCTGGCCAGGGTCATGATGAATCTGGAGCCAATCCTGGTAAGACCCCAGTGGATTATTTGGCATCATTGTAGTACAATTGTAATGGAAAGGTGGAAGCTGGAACCTATGATATGAATGTACTTTAAATGTAAAAATGTGAATACAGCTCAAGTTGCCATTTCATATAAATGTTTATTTGGAAATGTAGTTATGTAGTTTTCCATTATTACTTTGTTGATTTAAACACATAGCTAAACATGCTGTGGTTGATGACATTTGGGGTTCCTGTGTAAAATTCCTCATCTTTTCCTTTAAGAGTAAACATTTATATAATTACAGAAATCATCTGAGTAAAGTGAACATGTCAGTCAGCAGTTAGCACTGATAAACTGACAAGTCAAAATTCAGTGCACATTATATGGGGAATTACACATGCTTTGACTGCCCAACCCCCAGTTCTTCTCAAGTGATTTAATAGGTAGCTGAAGCTGCTCTGGGAATCGTAGAGAGGACAATGTGGATCTGAGGCTGATAATGATGGGATGAAAGAAGAGTGGCAGATGAATGTCAGGTATTGTAGGAGCCGATAAAGGGAAGGGCCTTGGACCGTGAGGAAAAGGTCAGTCATTAGCCATGTGGAACCTTGATCCATAGAGCAGGCTGCAGGGGTTGGGAGGGGACATTATGCACAGGTCAGTACCCTTCCCCACTCCAAAATCAGTCCTACACTCATACAAGAACACCCAAAGGGAAAAAAAAAAAAAAAACAATGCCAATGGAGGTTCTTGCATTGTGAAAAAGAGGAGAAGGGGTCAAGAAAATGGATGTTTTGGAGCTGTATATGGACAAGAACCCATGAACAGAAGTAGGGACGGAGTGGATGTTGAGGAAGGTCAGAGGTCAGACAGTGAGAGAGTAGATAGAGTAGGGGGGGGATGGAGTATGATTTAGAGACAGTTGTCATCCTCCTCCCTTCAACCTTGCAATGTAATTAATTTATCAGAGGTCCCATTAGCAGGTCAGTGAATACCTCCATTTAAAGAATCAGAATTGGTATAATATTCATACTAATGCACCGATTAACACCACTAGATGCTAGAAACTGAAACACACCCATTTTTAGAAAGCACATAACACTTTAATGTTGTGTTTGACATGAAAAGTGAAGTATTACTGCATACTGTATTAGACAACGAGAATATGGTTTTGCATTTGTGAAAACAGATGCAATTAAATCTTTATTAAAGGTAGCCTGCACAGCTGAACGCATGAATGACCATTTGAATTGTAAATTCCAGCTGCTGTTTAACACGAGGCAAGTTCTGCCTAAATGTATGGTTAGGTTTGACATGTGACCTATAGCCTATAGCCATTTTCAGGATATACTCATTGTATATTGTATTCTCTACTGAAAAAAAGTCAGTGACAAGTCATGTCTGAAGATATTATCATTTTCTTCATTATGTACAGGCCAAGTAACGCTCCGTTAGATTTTGGTGGTGATCCGGATCCGGAATTTTTTTAAAGGATTTTTTTTTAAAAGGGGGGTAGGGGAAATTTTAACAATTTTGCACTCAACTACATAAGAAAAGATTTCAATGCGCCCACAAAAATTATAGTACAACATCTACATAAGATCTATAACAAAGCATTGTCAGGGTTCAAGCAACATTCCAGATCTGATGATTTAGAATGACGTGTTTTTGTTTGTTTTTGTATGCTGTTTGTTTATTTATTTGAGCTTTGTTTTATTATGCTTATTGAAACGACCCACATGACCCATGACCCACTGAAAGGAAGGCTCTGTGCATGATAGTGTGATTTTGCCCTCTAAGCACAATTTGTCTTTGGCATACATTCACTCAGATATACATACACATGTGACAAAGGATGGCTACAATATAAAAACAACAACAATAAAAACATAAGTCAGTCCTGTCTCCATCACACATGAACACACCATCCTAACAAAATTCTTGCCACCTTCTAATCACCCCATTTAAAATGTCCTAAACCCACCACTCTTCTGGTGTATGTACATTTAACAATAACCAAACTACTTTTATGCTCATTTGTGATAATCTTTTAACAGTGAGAACATGCGCTTTTGTACTGAGAGAGCTCAGAGGCAGCAGGTAAGTAATACCTCAGATTTCCGAGCTTCCTGAATCATGTCCTAACCAGCCTTTGGTACTGAAGCTTTTGAAGTGGATAAGCATATCATTAAGCATACCACAGTTCAAAATGTCCTGTTTGAACCTGTGCATTGAGTACATACTTTATAGGAATGGTTTGCGAGGAACCAGGTTTCAATTTCACTTCCACTCGAATTTTAACAGTTGTTGAGGGATATTGTTTCCTTTTATAGTACCGGTATGCCTATCAGATTAATATGATACATTATCAGCTGAGAAGTGTGAATCCCAAAACAAGTGAAAACCCAAAAAAGTCCAACCAACCAACCAACCACAAATATCCTCATCTTCAATGGTTGTGCTGAATCAGCTAGTATGTCTTGACTTTGGGCAAACCACAACATCCAGTTTAAGCCCCTATCCTAGTGCCAGCACCACAGGGTGCAAGAACCCATGCCCCCCAAAAAAAACCCTACCATCCCCACCCCCTTCTGTGATCTACAAGCTGAGCATCACACTGCCACATTGTCCTGCAGTGTCACTAGATGACAACACTGGCTGATTTATAACACAAACCAATAAATGAATTCTTTGTGTGTACACAAAAGGCTGTAAATGTTTGACCCCAAATTAATTGGTTTGCACACTGTCTCTGGAAAAGAGGCGCTGATAATGATCAAACAACATGCACTATATCTTACTTTGGTCAACCTTAGGACAGGGTTTCAGTCCGGGTACAAATATCTGGCCCTCGGGTTTCTTGGAAAATGAACATCATTCCATTCTAACCTCAGTTCATCACAAAGCACTTAGTTTTCCCTAATATTCTGACTTTGCATGTATATACATTACTCTTGTTGGCAACTTCACAGGTATATTTTGGCTAGAATTTCTACTAAGCCTTGAGCAATGCATGTCCAAACACTCATTAAGCAATTTACTCCAATCTCTTTAAGAACTTTACCCATATTTCATGAAATATTCCAATTCTATTGCTACACTGAATCATCTTGCTCCATAAGGCAATGTTTTCGGTAATTCTTCTTATTATTAGTCAATTGATGAAGTCTTAAGTCCTCATCTGACTTTGATTGTTGCTCTCTTGTTGTGTAGTACAAGATGCTTTTGCTGATGAATTGCAGGCCCACTGGGAGACAGCAGGCGGCAGTGTGTGTGTGGTGAGCCTGACAGCCAGTAGCACGCAACTGCCACTCATGCAGAAACCCAATACTACACACTTACACACGCAGCTGGCAGATTCTACTAATGGGACGCACAGTGGAGACACTGAAATACATTTCTTCCTAATGAGCGTAAAAAAACAGTGTTATTTTGCTACTGAGCTGATCTATGAGATGCAGTGGTGTGCGACAATATGAGTTCTTACTGTATCAGAATTCTTGATGCTATGATGGTAAAAGATATTTGCAGCTGATGGGATTTTAATAATTAAATAGGAACAAATAAATAAGAATAAATAGAAACTACCCACAAAGTATTGTCTGTTTTCCTAACCCAAGCCAGTTCCAACTCCTAGTTTCCATGTTGACCATAATACTTCCATGTGGATCCAGCTACTTCCACCTTAGTGCTTGGCTGGTACCTTGAAGGAGGTTCATATCCTGTTCTTATTTTTTTCAGAAATCCCTGTCACCAAACCCAGATCCCCTGGCCACCTTCCATCTTGCAAATAAGCTATAAAACCAAAGTCAAGATCCTTCTCAGCTCAGCCCAAGATCTTTGTAGGACATTTGATACAGGGACTGTCACCCTGGACACCGATCCCCCTCACTCCTTTATGGGAACATTGCTTTATTTACCAGGTTATTTATTTATCAGTGTTTCCGGCCTTTCTTGGCTGCAGTGCTAAGCAACAAAAGTGGATACATGATATTCCTCTTCTTTAGTCAGGCCAAGATCCTACCAGCACAATCGTAGTCCCAAAGGCTTATGACTTGTGTATTATGTTTTTATAAAGAGAAAAGAAAATAAACTTATTTCTCCACTATAATTTTTAATTGTTTATTTATTTATTTTTCAGATGAAGCATTCTGGCATCGATCCTGAGAGAAAACTCACTGGTGTTAGTGCACAGATGAAGGGATGTGAAAACACACAGTCGTGCTAGAATTAATCTTAGAACCACTTAAGCCTACTATGGTTGCAGCGAGGCTGGAGCCTATTTCAGCCAACAGCTGAACAGCTCGCCAGTTCACTGTAGGGCTAACACACAACAACCATTTACACTCACACCTAGAGACAATCTAGTACAGCCGATTAGCCTAATGTGCATGCGGTTGCACTGTGGGAGGAAACCAGAGTACCTGGAGGACACCCACGCAAGCACAAGGAGAACATGCAAACTCCACACAGAAATGCCCTTACTGAGCCCAGGATTTAAACCCAGAACCTTCTTACTGTGAGGCAGACATGCTAATCAGTATGCCACCATGCTGCCCACATACCATTATCAATATATTAATATTTCTCTGTGAAATTGTTTTTTAAATGTTTTTAGAATGGTAATTCAACTTCAAACATACAAAGCAATAGAATGGTATCTCCTTAGTAAGGTCTGGTATTATGCATCCCTTCAAAATACAGGAAGATCAAATAATCTGCTTCATTAGAACACACTGTGTGGAGAGAATGATATCCTCTACCGTTATTTGTCTGTAAAAGACCTATGACAAGCTGAATGGGCCTCCAATTTCTGATACCTGAGCTTCAGCCAGTAAAGTTGTATAACCTTAACAATGATGTATAATTAACATGGTGCTCACTCAAGCACTGTACAGCCCATAAGGGTTAATCAAGGTTTGAAATACCCACTTACTAACAGCTGTGACACACATGGCTTAAACTGAAAAGAATTCTTATACATTGCAAAACCAATTTAATTAATATACCAGGTAAATATGGTGTTAACTTGTGATGATTTGGAGGAAGTTGATTGAAACACACAGGGAAAAGAATAAGCATTCTTCTGCACTTTAGTTTGTTATGACTAATCTCTTACCATGGTTATCTATCAGGCTTGAGAGAGAAGGATGTGCAGCAGTGTGAGTCTGTGGCACCTCGGCTCTTCATGCTGGCATTCCTGTCACAGCTCTATGTGAAGATGGCAGCCTCAAGAGCCCACTATGTCAAACTGGTGAGAGGAGAACTCTGTCAAGAGAATAAGGGTTTAGGAGATCAAGAGAGGTGCCTGCTCACACATCACATCCCAAAATGTCTACTGTATGAGAGGTCAAAATTAGCATCAGAAGGTGTGAGATATGTGATGCATTCTGACTGTGTAGTAAAAGCTGCTTAGTGCTGTTCTATCTTCCTTTCTTTCTTTTTTAATTCCTAGTGACCAAGCTATATTTATATCTACCTGTACAAATTACTATATAGGTGACCTTCATTAAAAGTCGTCCCAATTTTTTCCATAGCTGTATATTTTTCGAGTAGGTCAGTTACTGCAAAGAAATTGACAAGGGTCTATGGGTTAATTTCTTTTTCTCAGATCCAAAAAGGCTCTCCCAAATCTGTCATTCAGTTCCCTCACTATAAAGGTGCCACTGTCAAGTGGCCCAGGCTACACGCACAGCACCAACACACCAACATACACCTTTTTATCAAGTGTGAGCTGAAGAGCTGGCGTCTGTCTCTCATCTAGACATGGCACAATTGTCCATTCTTTCCATAGAGGCAGTGTTTCATTATTGCATGGTGGCTTGTCTGAGGATACACAGACACTGTCTGCAGCATCCACATGCTCACTGCCAAATCTGGTCTCAGACCATCTACTACTGCCTCATATGAGTTGTAATGTGCTAAAGTGACGAGAGCAGCTGTGATACAGATAGAGTGGATTGTGGGGTGGGGGTTGGAGGGGGGCTTCAGAAGGACAGCTGTAGTAACAGGACAGACAGAGGACAGTAACTGGCTCTAACGGTCAACAACCGGCCAGCACCAGGAGCACCATACATTTTAACAACTAGAACTGCCGTACCAGAGCCATGTATATGCAATGCCCTGAACCACTCTGTCATTGGAGGTTCTATTGTATACCTTAGGATATTTAATCTATCATAAAGAATTCTAATAAGTACCCACTTTAGAAAGCTAAGAAACCTTAGCTGCAGTCAAATAGATCATCCTACACCCTTTTCAGTTTCCCTTAACCTTACTGGAAATGTCATGAGGTCAAGGAAAGATGACAAGATCGAACATACCCAAAGACAACCATGGAACCGACTTTATTAACACAATACTGCGAAGATAGACTACAAAAATCACATCTTCGCCCTGTGTTGTTTCATGCAGGCTATAGCATGGACAACATGGTGAAGAATGCGCTTCATTACCAAGCCTGAAATGAAAATAAAAAATATAAGTAAAAATATCATGGCATGTGATGAAAACTGCTTAATAAGCAAATGTAACTGACACTTATAAATATTACTGCAGCAAGGAACTGTGGGGCTTCATTATCATTTTAAAGGATGGTCCAAGTGGACCTAATGCGAAATTCGATTTGAAAGGAAGCAATGATTCATGATCATGAACATTTCGTCTAACTCTTATTACGGCATGTTGATCATTTTGTTCAATTAGAAACCTGCCTAAGCAAAAAAGACGATTCAACTGCAGCACTTAGCTTTCCAAATTACCCTTAAGGAACATTTTTTAAGTGTATTGCATATGATTCATAATGATTCAGATTATTAGCCAAGTAGGACAAGGTGAAAAGTATCAGTAAATTGCACTTCCTCCAAGATCCATTACATAAATAAAAACAAAAAGGGACTGGGGGTGGGACATGGGGACTTCCATGACAACCACCCTAATATCACCTTATCCATGAGGAGATAACCTTTAATGTTCTAATTTCCTGTTATTCATGTCAGCCAGAGGGGGAAACCATGTAACCACCTAATCCTGCATCGTCTTTCATGTCTCAGACACCAATTACTAACACTGATTTGAAGTCACACATGCTCAGATTCACAGACTGCAATGCTGATGGGTGAGGCTTTGGACAAGCGTGGGAAAGCGGACTTGAAAGGCAATGTTGGGTAGGTCATGATTACGGCCTTGGACACAACATAAGTGAATTGGGGTAAGGGGAGAGGGAGAGGAGGATATGCAAGCAAGAGAAACAGAGAGGCAGGCTTCTTTCTGCGTTCACTGCTCAGACGGGCTGTTTTGTGGACTGGGCTGCTGACCATTACTGGCAATTAGCCACTGATAACAGGCCAGGAAGGCCACCAGACTGCAATGCAGGCCACTAAGAAGAGCAGATCATAGTTGATATGAGAAAATCACACTAAAGGGAGTCTCACATTACATATTGGGAGCATTAGAAAAAAAGCAGCTACGTGCATTTAAAAAAAGTGCAACGTGCTGTAGTAAACATGTTTTCATGTACACTCATATTAATTGTCTTACACAACAATAACTGAAAGGTTTCATGCACTGAGTAGCACTATTAGAGTTCTGTGCTCTTAGCTGGTGGGTGCGAATGTTAAAGCTCTATTCGTGACTTCAAAATCTTAATCCCTTCTTAATTGTTCGTTTGGTGCAACACATTATTTGCTTAAATATATTATTGGGACACACACAGTAATATTTAAGTGCTGGGTCCACACCCACTGTAATGTTGTGTTACTGTGAGCGATCATTACATCCCCCACCTGTGCCACTACCTCATGCTAATAGCAACCCTCCGTAGGGACTTGTCCACATTCTACCAAGATGACAATAATCCAGGCATTGTCAGTCTAGAACCATCACAGATATGGAAAACATCCAGAATTTTACCTTGATTATCTCACAACCTCTACTGTCACAATAAGAAGATTATCAACAGTGTGACAGTTTGTCTGTGAAATCACTAGCGTTGTTCCAATAGCAAATCTAGAAAAATAACAATGTAGAGACCTCAAACAAGAAGGCTACAGCATTGTGTAGTTAATACACTGCTCCGTGTGAGGATCTCAATTCAAATTTGGAATAAAAATGTTTATCAAAATGGGGCAGTGGTGGCCCGGTGGTAAGGTGCTGGCTTACTGATCCGAAGATCAGGGGTTCAAGCCCTACTATCACCAAGTTGTGACTGCTGCGTGTTTCTGCAATCAGTGTGTTTCCTTGTCAATCAGCGTGTTTCTGCGCTGTGATGGCCTGGCGAGCTGTCCAGGGTGTACTCTGCCCTCGCCCAGAGTTGGCTGAGATGGGTGCCAGCCTCCCCGCGACCCTAATTAGGATTAAGCGTTCAGTGGTGAATGCTTTGTAAAATACTTGAACTCCTCCACTGGGGGCAGGACCTCATTCCAGACCTGGATACAAGCGGCTGAAATGAGCTTCTGTCGTGGCGAAAAGTGTCCAGTTCAAGACGCAAGAGATCCAAATTCGTTTTTCAGGTGTATATTTAGCCTTCAGGAAAAGAAAAGCATACAATTAATCACACAGAAGAAATTGTTCCGAGAGAAAAACCTCGGACGTGGCCTACCAGCTTGCATTGGCTTATAAACAGTGCCCATTCCACTCTGATTGGTCTATCATCCTCTGGCTCTTGACTCTGATCGGTCCCTCATGACCTCATATCTCAACATGTCTCAACAAGTCTCGACATGTCTCAACATGTCCCGAAAGTAAAATAATAAAATAATCTTACACTCACTTCAGTGAATAAACTCCTCATACAATAGTCACATAAATCATCCAATAATCAAATAGTACAGTAGATCATACAACTACTCTTCTATAGTTATAATCATTAAAAATGTAAATATATATTTCATTAGAGATGACTTCATTGAACAGTTCTCCATTTCAGAATTACAAATGTCTTCAAATATAGGAAATATGATCACTCGTTCCAAAGATATTACAATTTCTGTATTCATATTCATGTTGAGGCTGTTAATAATATATACCAGCTACGTGGTAGGGAAGTCCAGCAATTTGCATAAGATTTATGAAGGACCAAATATATGACATTATGACATTTCAGATCGGCAGGCCATAGGCCTTCCACAGTTCATGGGTCCAAAACACACAGCGCCCCCATTGGCGCCTGATACCCCGATTTCCTCCACTTCACTTCCTTGGCAGGGTGGCGGGGCTCTCCCTCATAGATAGAACTCCTTCGCGTGGCTCGGGCATCTGATTAGAATGCCTCCTGAACGCCTCCCTGGTGTGGTGTTTTGGACCTGTCCAACCGGGAGGAGACCCCGGGGTCGACTGTTTTGTAAAATGACTGATCAGATTATGCATGAGTATTCACCCAAATAAAAAAGTTGTAGGTGGATATATCAGTAATATGTTACATAGTATTAAAGGAAGGTCGTTTTTCTGTTCTGAAAGAATATGAAAAACCTGGTTACACAAGGGGGGCACATGTGTGTGAATGCTGCTTAACCATCACTCTGAAAACCATCTGTGATATCTATAAAAATATGCCTTGGAGCACCATGTTTGCCATTGTATCAGGGGTATGTTGGAGCCAGTTCTACTTTTATATCTGGGGCAGGGGCATATGGGACTCTCTCGGCTATTTCCGGCAGTTTCCACTACTCCCTCCGCTATTTCCGGTTGTTTCTGCTGTCACAGAGGGTTTCCTGAGTGGCCGCCATATTGCTTCTCGGAATGACTGTTGTTTATACGATAATATATAGGCTGGGTTGTTTAATACACCCTGAACTTGCCAGTCCATTGCACGGACAACACACACAACCATTCACACTCACACCTAGGGGCAATTATCCTAATGTGCATGTCTTTGGACTGTAAGAGGAAACTGGAGTACCTGGAGGAAACCCACACAAGCACAGGGAGAACATGCAGACTAGACACAGAAATGTCGGCGCCGAGCCCGGGACTCGAACCCAGGACCTTTTTGCTGTGAGCATGTGTGAGCATGAGCATTGCTTGTTGCATGTGTGGACATGCTAATCACTATGCCACCATGCCACCCATTAAATAATTAACCTTCTATTTGTTTGTTTGTATGTTTTTGTTTATATCCTACTGAAATAATTGTCCAGGGTAAGAACACAAACAAGACAAGCATTAAACTGAAAGTTCCACAGTATTCCATTAAAAGTTACAGTTGGTTTTAAAGGTTAAAAGTATGTTTGCCTGGCAAGGTTGTAATAAATCCATACAGAGGGGAAATAAGCAGACTAAATCACTATGTAGAGTCACAAGAGGCCTTCTCATCATTTAATCAGTCATAGTGACACATGCAAACCTTTATGCAGTACACACTCATCAAATAGGATTAATCCTGCTTATGGCTGAGACAGCAGTCATTTATTCTGACTGCTTGTACTGTCTTACTACATGCGCATTTGGTAGTGGTAGTGTGTCTGTGTCTATGTGTGTCTGTGTGTGGTGAGTGGGGGTGTGTTTGTGTGAGCCAGCAGCTAAGTCCCAGAGAGTACTCCTGTTGTCGTGGAAATGACGAGTGACGCTGACGGGCGGTTTCAGTGTTGCGTGAAGGGATCAGACAGCTGCCCTGGGAGCCACTCTCTCACACAGCTACTCTGTCACTGGGGTTTCGCTTCAATCAGGCTCACTAATACTTGGCTGCTGGATACAACCAGACATACCTTTTTCAATACTTGCAATTTTCTGGGTGTGGCAGTGATTTAAGTTTAGTGGTCATATTTCAAGCCACAGAACTACTCATTGCAGAATAAGCATGGAAACCCTGGGCAACCTTTTCACCAATAATTTCAGCTTGAGCTATAATTATAATTATTCAATTTCTAGACATCATCCAATTTTTTAAACTAGTCATAATGTGTGAGTGTTACCCAAAGAATGCAGGAGTCATGTACACAATCGAGTATGCATGCACTAAAGTCCAGATTACTCAATTTCCTGGCAGTTCAAATAGATTGGCTCTACAGTGGTCCATCCACCATGCATCCGGACTCTTCCACCCCCACCTCTAATCCCCCTGATGACCCCCCTTTTTCAGTCATATGATCAAGTGTTGATGGGGTGGTGTAAACATCTAGTCGGGAACCGTGGCTATTTTTAGAGTGTCAACATGGAACACATTCAGGAACATACTCCAAAGAGACCACTGGCCTGTATAGTTCCATCCAGAAAAAAGTCATCTAGTTGTAAAAGTAAAAATTTCTTCTTGTTACTTTTAAAGAAAAAAAGAACAAATTAGGTCGATTTAAATTTCCAGGACAGATTTATAGAAATCTATAGTGCAGTAGCTTAGTATCAAAATCTGCATGCCTGACACATGATCAACTCAGTGAACATATACACTTGATATATCAATATAAAGCTCAACAGTATGTCTGTCAATATCAAATTATCTGTTTTCTAAGCAAAGGCTGGTGGTGTAGTGACCAGGGCTGGTGGCGTAGTCTCTAGGGTGCTGGGCTCATGATCGAGAGGTTGTGGATTCATATTCCTGTTAGACCCCCACTATGCTAAGACCCCTGGGCAAGGTCTTAACCACAAGTGTGCCTCTGTCCACCCAGCAATATAAATGGGTACCAGTAAAAACACTGGCAAGGTAACCTGCGATGGACTAGCGTCCCATCCAAGAGGAATTGAACTCCTAATCTATTCACGCTACAGAAACCAGGATAAGCTCCGGCTCTGATAAGCCATTAGGCCCGGGTGTAAAAAGCCCTACAGACTTAAGCAAAGGAACAAGATTGTAACACAAGCAGAAACTGCAGGCATGGACAAGGTGAACAGAACAGCTTTTCTCTAGTGCTATTCAGTGTTTCTTTACAGTATGAAGCTCCATCATGTGGTCTGCAGATACAGACAAGCTGCTTGACTCCTCTGTGATATGCTGCAACAAGTTTGCTGTTAAATAGCACTGAAGAGAGTTATACGGTGATCAATCAAGGAACTGGTCCCATTTCTTTTAGTGCCATTGTTTTTTTATTACTGTGACTTTTGGTTTGTGTTTTCAGTTACACCAATGCCACTAAAACCATCTACTGTATTAATGGGTATATGAAATGTACAAATGAACATCACTATGATTAATGTATTGACAAATACCCCTGCTGGGAAACAACAAAAGCACAAATCATTCAGCTTCATACAATAAAAATCAACCTCAGTTTTTCCAATCTTTTCCAAGGCCTACTGAAGCTGGGCTGTTAATGTCTTCTGTTTTAGCTCCGTCATACAATTGTAACTCCTCTTTCAGATTCAACTGTACCCTGAGTATCTAAAGAATCCTTAAGTACCCTTTTTATCTAATGTACACATGCACAGAACGCCAGCATGGAGGGATTTGCATGCATCCATCTTAGATCACGTCTAAAAGTCCTGTTTGCTGGGAAGAATTTTCAGCCCTTTGATGTTTATCCATGCATGGCTATTTATACACCAACACTGTTGTCCTGTTTGACTGAAAGATTGTTTTCACCCAATGTCCAAATGCACATAAACACCACTTGGCTACGAACAGCCGACAGCTTATCAACAGGAACCCAGAGTTCCTACTATGGAAATGACATTGTTCCCTTGCTACAATACACATTATGGAATGTTCTGTAATCAGTTATGAGAACTTAGAGGCTGGAAGAGATTTTTCTCCATTCAGACAGAAGAGTGGTTTACAATCATAAACTTTGAGGGTGCTTTAACTAAACCAAACAAAGGTATAAAACATACTGAACAATGGCTCATATGTGGAAAAGAGTAAAGGGGGGAAACCCCGACACTATTCATTCATTCATTCATTTTCTGAACCGCTTATTCCTAATTAGGGTCGCGGGGAGGCTGGCGCCCATCTCAGC
>JBCNYH010000002.1:9691199-9708928 GCA_039654325.1 Tandanus tandanus | reverse complement strand
GGTTTCACCTTTCAAACACGTACAAGGCAGCTCTGGATCTCCTTCCCAAGAGGTGTCACTCCACTTCACACCTTTATATATGTGCATAACTCAAAAAAGCCAGTTTGGTGCATTAAGACTAATTTCTTGGTGATGGGTCACATTTGTAACGATACTAAATAGAAATATATGGGTGGAAAAAGTACTCTTTCTTTGCCTTGGCAATATAATTAAAAGTACACGTTTTGAACTTTAATGACACTTTAGGTATGAATGCACCAAATAAAATTTAAGCCTAAACTAAGTACACTTAATTTTTCCACCCCCACATGTTGATGTATTGTAAGTTACTATTCACAATTATACAGAATAAATTATTATCCGTACGATAGCTGAACTGTCTGAAGTAACACACGTTTCAAACCCGTATTTGTGAGAAATATTTATGATGCATTATTTGAATGGAAAAGCAATGCGTTCTAGTAGAGAAATTATAAGCCTGGAATTTTCAGATATGCAATTTTTGGTATGTAACTTACATACCAAAAATAAGAAACTGAATTTAAAATGAAACTGTACAGAACCCATTTGTATTACAATATTATCTAATATAAATTGCCTTTACTTGTGTACCTATAGTAAAGTTTCAATACTGAATCTTAAAAAAAATTATGTTCCTGACCTGGAATTGCCTATATTTACATTATCTTTCAGCTGTAATAAAAGTATCAATGTGACACGGAGAAAACTTGTAAAGTTAGCCTAATAAGTTTTTAAAATGGCAAATGATGAATGGGAGAAGTGTGGCTGTTTGATCAGCCCTCAGGTTTAGCGTCCGTTTTTCATCAAAGCTTCGCTGACTTAAATGCATTTGACTCTCCCACAAACACTCATCCCTGCACTTCTGCAGCCTTTTTCTTGCACCAGCTTGCCAGTGTGCCTAGTAGACTTTGGAAAGCATAACGGACTGTAATCAGTCAAATAGTAAATTTTGGGTCTGCTTTGAAACGTGAAATAGAGGAAGGTGGGAGCTTGTGAAGGAGGAGTGGTCATAGCAACCCAAGGATCTGACAGCAGACAGGCGGCTGTTTGAGACGGGCGTACCTGGCATTTCAGGTCATCATAGACACACACTGTGTTTATAAATGTGTGAGGGTCAGACGTCCTTGACTGCTGGGAGACGCTCCAGGAATCTGGTGTCACCTTTCAGCCACATGCTGCAGTCTCACACAGTGAGACATGGAGCAGCTTTACAGCTCTCAGCACACGTGGGACAGTGATAATAGGCAAAATTCTGAATCGGGTAAATTACTGGGTTTGACTGGGTGCAGAGCGGGAAACCTTTACTTATGTGCAGCATTTCCCAGAAGATGAGTCTTGTCAGTGATACGCAGTGCCAACAGTAAATGATGATGATGTTGTCAGTTTTAACCCTCTAGAATTATTACCACTCTTCATAACAAGGAGCAGAAATGAATATATAATATAAATATTTGAGCTCAAACATTCAGGGGTGTTTTATTTAAGCATGTGGTCTTTTTTTACAAACACAAAAATGATTTGTTTAGCTGGTCCACATTTGCCCTGGAGAAAATAACAGTAGTGAGTCTCCGGTACCCTACTCATGAACATTTTAAACTTCTTCATACTATGTCTGTGAATGCAGACTCCCTTATTCACTCACTCATTCATTTGCCGAACTGTTTAATCCTGTTAGGGTCGCAGTGAGGCTGGAGCCTATCTCAGTCAACACTGGGTGAAGATGGGCTACACCCTGCACAGCTCACCAGACCATCACAGAGCTAACACACTCACACCTGGGGCAATTTTGAAAGGTCAATTTAGCCTAATGATCATACCACTGGATTGTGGGATAAAACCGGAGTACCTGGAGGAAACCCACATAAGCACAGGGAGAAAATGCAAACTCCATACAGAAATGCCCCTGCCAAGCCCAAAACCTACTTTCTATGTGCATGAACAAGCTATCCACTGCACCACCGTGCCACTCTGAATGCAGACTTTACTCTTTAATTCAGAACATCAGTTTTCAGATGGGTTCAAATCCAGAGACAACTACAAATCCTGATCTGTGATTTAAAAGTATGTTTGGCACTCATCTTATTAAAAGTGGTATTTAAGGCCAAACTTTCAGGTTGGAATATCCTGGTAATTAGCAAAATGCATTATGGTACCAGTATAGAGCCCCCGAACCACCAGATACAAAAGGTCAAAAGGTATAGATAAACCACCAGCCAAATACTATGCACCTCTTGGTGAATGAGTGAGCGTGTGATGGTGTGAATGAGTAAAACATTTAATTTCGTTCAGATGTGACTGAGGTTAATTGTAATTCTTATGATACTTGGTGAATTTCAGTTGTTGGATCATTTAACAAACTCTCAGGAAACGCTTAATTCTCAGTTTTATAAGCAACCAACAGCAAAGACCCTACTAACATAAATGTATTTTTAATATCTTAGATGTATTAGAAGATATTTTAGTCATAATTGTGCTTAAAGATCTTTTAACTGCTTAAATACATTACCTGATCTCCTTTGTGTTGCAAGTTCTTCCCCGCCCACAATAATTTATGACAAAGATTTTTTTTTGTCTCAAGTTCACACGTGTGCAACCCCATAATAATACCCCAGGGAAACAGGACACTGTTGAATGAGTTCCTGAAGACTAAGCGAATAAAAATGAGTTTTCAAAAATAATATTTATTTGCATGAATTTTAGATATTCTGTAGGGTGTCATATACAGCGATGGAAGAAATTAAAAGACCGCCTTTCATGGTGGTCACCATTATGAATTACAATTCTTTGAATAGCTCTCATGAGAGTTGTTTTCCAAGAACAAAGTTTTCCTGTCATTTGATATCAAAAGAAATTTATGAAAAGGGTAAATAATATATTATATATGATTAAAAAATAATATTCTGCAGAGCATTGAAAATTATATTGTCTCTGCTTATTATATGCTAAACACAAGCCCATAATGCTCATAGCTGCGTTGGAAAAGCACACTAGTGCACACATTTATCAGCTGTCTATTCACTGCTGCATTCTATATTAAATCCCCCAGCACTTCATTTAGATGTACTACCATCAACGAAGGAAATTACAGTATTAGAAACACCTACACATCCTCAACCCTCCCCTTCAAGATGTGAAACCTGATGCCATTATTCCACCGGAGAATTATCCCATTAGTGGCAGATCATGAGACAAAACCATAACAAACCCTCAGCAGCATCATACGGATCCTCATGAAACATTAAGAATGGATGAAGCCACAAGAAAACACAAGATCCCATTGGTCTGTGTCTGTCAGCCGAGAACAGGAGAGATGTTGCTATTGGCTGGTTCCTCCCAGGGCCGTCTTGACTGGAAGAGGAAGACAGTTCCTGTATTGATCGTCTTGCTGCTCACCTCTGGTTGCATCAAGGGCAAGTAGGGTTATTTGTGTGGTTCATTTATTATAAAACAGCCCAGAGTTTCATTATTTTGTGCCAACACTATAGCCTTAGAAATTAGGTGAGAGATTCGGCGAGGTGAGTGTTGAAAAACAACCCCATTAAAAACAATTCCTTATTTTCCCCCAAAGTTGAGTTAAAAGATGTGGAGTAAACCTTCCAAAAATGCTGATTTTACACTAGATATCAGAACACTGTGGTTTCCTGGAGAATATTGTTATAAAATGCTTTAATAAATAGTTTGATTTATTTTCTAAGAACAAACATAAATTCAACTAAATGAACCAAAACATCTGCAGAGCAATTCTTTTGTACAAAAATTTTACATTTTTCTTTGTTTTTGCTTTTCTCCCCCCAGTATTTGTCAGACCCCAGCCCATTCCTTCCCATAAAGCACATCCAGCTTTTTATGAGGGTTTCTTATTTTACTAGCTTATCAGATTAATTCAGGATATTTCAATGATTTTATTTTGAATCCTCTCATATGTGGCAGTAGGAAACCATCCACCAGAGTAATATTCAACATGAAAATGAAAGTGGGAGGGAGGAAAAAAAGAAAGAAAAAGAAAGAAAAAAAAAAAATCAGCCACTTCTGAGGTAATCCATTTTCATTCAGAGTTGGTACCTCAAACACAAACTGCTTTACAACAAGATTTGTTCCCTTCATGAAGCCTCAAAAAAACAAACAAACAAACAAACAAACAAACAAACAAAAAAAAAAAATGCAAGAACACAGTTTCACATCGTTGGAGATCAGTGCCATAAGAAAGGCACGTATCAGGAATTTCTGCAGGTTTCCAGAATTTTATGAGTGCAAGGAAGGACAGATGCTGAAAAGGGCACAGAGGATTTTTTTATGGAAACAAAAAACAAAACAAAACAAAACAAAACAAAAAAAACCCCACACTATGTCAATGTGAAAACAAAGAACATGAAAAAACAAACAAACAATGAACTTTGATTACATTACTGTTCTGACTGTGGGATGCTGTATACCTGTATAAAACCTGCCTATGTCAACTGGCATAAATAAAAGGAATGGCATTGTAAAAAAACAAACAAACAAAAAAAACCCCAAATCATAACAATAATAATAATAATAATTTCAATCATAATTATAATAGTAATAAAAAAAAGTGTGACTTGTCTTAATTTACTAAATTCAAATATACACAGCGACTCCTTTTATATACAACTATTTACAGATTTCTTTCTTTCTTTGATCAAATACCTTGGTGGTATAAAACGGGAGACGAGCTCCCTCTGTGATCTACTGGGGTTGACCTCGGCAGCGAGAGAAGCAACGGGCTTGTCAGAAGGCACTTGCTACCAACTCAAAATACTGCAATCCTTTATCTCTTAAGGAGTGTTCAGCCAAGACAACAGACACGAGAGAAAAAAAACAAGGCCACTTCGTAGGCACCGACCTGCGAGCTGAATAAGGCAAGCATGGAGTGAGGAGAGGTGATGAGATGAATGAAAGGGAAGGAAAAAAAAAATATTACAAGAAGTTCTTACTTCTGTCCACAAGGCCAGTGTACTTCACTGGCAGCCCCTTCCAAAAATATAGGCCACTTATAACAAAACCAGAATCATCTGTAAACAGCAACGAAAAAAGTATTTATACAGTTTCTATTTTCCCCTCAATTTCCTGCTCAATTAGTTCCGGCAGTATATTCTAAAAAATGAAAAAAAAATATATAGTGGCCATCTCTTCACCTTTTCTTTTAAAGTAAAACAAATTCACTTCATCTGTACATTAGAAATGAAAAAAAAGTTTCAAGGGGGAAGAAAAAAAATCTCAGATCTCAAAATGTCTCAGCACATTAAATAAAAAGAAAGTGAAAATTAAAGTTCTCCATCGCTCTCTCTCTCAAACGCAACAGTCTGTTGTTTTCTCCATCAGAAAAAGAGCCTCTCTCTGTGCCTGGGTCTGTGCAATAGCGTCTATACATACAGATCTTTGGAGTCTTGGCCAGTGGTGCTGTTTGTTTTTTTCCAGCGGTTGTCTTTGTGGCTGTGGGCTGTCCGGTGAGGCGCTTTGAGGGGCGCATTGCTGCTGCGGGTGGTGCAGATCAGCTCGCTTTTCACTTGCACTGTTGCTTGAGAGTACTTTTGGATGGGCCTCTTGCCACCCTCTGTCCCACACCACTCCTCACACAGCTCTAGCTCCTCTTCCTCCTCGTCCTCTTCCTCCAGCTGGTCGTCTTCACCGCCTTTGAACGCCCGCTCGGTATTGCCCATCAGCTTGGCGCGCTCGTATTCGGCATCGCGGTTGTCCTTGTGCTGCTGCCGTGTCACTGGTCGCAGTGGTTCCCACTGGTTGTTGACGCTCTCCTCCACAGGTGCACGTTCACGCCTCTCGCGCTCTTTTCGTCGCTTACGCGTCCACCACACGCACACGATCACGCAGAACACCCAGAGCGCACAGAAGACCACGCACAGCACAGGCACGAGGTAATCTGTGTACAAAGAAATATTTTTCTTCATTATTCATCTTGGAAAGAGTGTTCATGAATAATGAGAAAATATTTTTGCAATACATGCTGTATAAAACTTTCATCTGAAGAAGTGGACATCTCTCACTGACTCGTTTGCTGAACCGCTTAATCCTAAGGTCGCATGGAGACTGGTGCCTATCTTAGCCAATACTGGGCAAAGGTTTGGTATACCCTGAACATACACACAACCATTCACACTCACATCCACACCTAGGGTCAATTTTGATCAGCCATTTGGCCTGCATGTTGCTGGACAGTGGGTGGAAACTGGAGTACCCAGAGGAAATCCATGCAAGCATGGGGAGAACATGCAAACTCCACACAGAAACGCCTGGGCCCGGGGAATTGAACCCAGGACCTTCTTTTCTTGCTACAGTATGAGGCGGATGTGCTAACCATGAAGTGAATATGCACTTAAAATATTCAGAATAATTAAGTCCCACAGAAGTCGTGCACTGCACAAATCCGTGATGCCCCCTTCTATTTACGGTAAAGGACTCTCGTGCATCTTTTGATTTTTCCTTATAGAGAAACGCTCATTTACATAAATACGAATATTGAGGATGTGGATGCAGTAAAGTTTCCGAGTCTCGAGGTATCCGTTTCATTTTAATCGACAGAATGTTTTGAATTGCACGGCCAACTGCCTTTAAGTATGTGGAATTCTTTAATGATTTCAAGAACTAGCAACAGAACAAGCCAAGAACATTATTCTAATGAAGTTTTGGGCCAAATTAGCAACAAACAACAACAACAACAACAACAACCCTCCTCTACCAGATGAAAATGCACAAGATTGTCTTCCAAGATAACTCACCTACAACAAGTTTTCCAATTTAATTCAATTCTATTTACATAAGAGACCGAGACAGTCAAAAACAGCTTTACAGCACTACAGATGTAAATCTAGATCCCCAACAAGAATAACTTGATGAAGAAACCTTGAGAGGAACCCGACTCCAAAGAGAATCCACCCTTTTCTACTTCAAAGCTTCTTAAAATCTGAGGCACCTTTTAACCTTTAGCACTTCCACCAGAGAAGGCCTTGTCATTAAGGACTCTTTAGGAGTCATTACTGCCTGAAAGCATGCAGACAGTGACTTCAGTTTAGTCACGCTGTTCCCATGCAGCGTCAGCTACAGTGAGAGAAAAGAGGATGAATCACACTGGCTTTATGGCCTTTGGACGGCAGGCACCATCCTGTCACAGCCGTTTAATCTACGTGAATTGGTGTATACTCACCCACAGACTGAGGCACGACCCGTGTCTCCACTTTGACCTCGATGACAGCCAGCATGATGGTGCTGTTGTGGCGCTTGGACAGCGTGCTGACGATGGTGCTGGCCGCCTCCTGGATCCGACTGTGGTCAGGCTGCTCGTCCTGCTGGAAGGACTACACAGAGCCAACACTGGATATGTTAGGAGTGTGTATGTGTGTGTGTGTGTGTCTATGGTACAGAGACAAGACAGTCTGACGGCAAGACAGGAGGAAGTAGCAAAAGATACAGATTGCAGGATATCTTGATGGAGACAAAGAGGAGTGTCCCTGTTTAAAATGACAGAATATGGCTATTTTAATATACTGGTCAGAAGTTTTGTGTGAGCATGTGTTTTAAAATACACTAGTTCCCAAGTTCAAATAAGAGGAATGAGGAAGCCACTCCTTGCAGTGATTACCATCGTTCTCTCATTTTATGCCTCAATCCCATTGATTTTTATGAAATCTACGACATGCAAAGACCTGCAGTTCAGCATACCCTAGCAGTCTGTGAGTCAGCTTGTTATAATGTGCGTATCATATAAATCCATACACAAGTGAAGGTACTTAGAGATCCACATAAGCCACATGACTCATAAAAAAAGCTAAAATGGAAAGCTTTAGGTGTATTACACACCTCACAATTATGAGTACACCGACAAGAGTGCGTGACTAGACAAGAAGATCCAAATAGTAGATCTAATATGTTTATTTAATCATCTTCCACCGCAAAAATGACTTTCAAGAACATAAGTCGTATTTCTAGGAAATGAATCACTTTCCTTGCAAAAAAAGAAAAATCTTATGAAATATTTGTTTCTCTAAAAAAACTCCCAAAAAATTAAAAACCTTGTGTTTTTAGATATTTTGTTTTGCTTTGTTATAGTAAGATATTGCAGCTCAGTTTAAAGTGGGTTTATCTAGAAACAAGCACTAACCATGTGCCACCTCTAATAAATTTAAAACTGTCTGGAAAAGAGTTAAGAATCTAGTTCTGTACAGGTTACATGAGGAAAACTGGGCTCAGTGGTAGCTTAGTAGTTAAGATGCTGGATTACTGACCAGAAGTTTGTGGGATCAAATCCCATCACTATTAACCAGTCACTGCTGGATCCATAAACATGATAAACGTAACTCCATTTTAAAATTTTGTCTAGTTTTAAGTTTTTCTAGTTAAGCATTGTAAGTCTAGTTTTTAATGCTAGTTTCAAGAGCTCTTGGCAAGAACAAAAAAAAAAAAATTACAGCTGCAGATCTTTGCAGAGACTTTTACTACTTTAAAGAAAATGCAGCTAATTTATTTACTGATTCTTCTATTTCTTCTGGAAAGTCAACGTACAAGATTTGTTACTGCAGCAAAATAAAGATTCATGTAAAGGAGATACTGGATAAGGTTGATAAACAATATACTACAACCAATTTTTGAATTCAATCAATTGAATTTAAAGACCAAGTTTGCAGTGGTAATATACACTATGTGGCCAAAGTATGTGGACACGAATACAAACTTCCTCAAACTGTTGCCACACAGGTAGAAAACACATAAATGTCAAAAATGTCTATATACTGTATGCTACTGCATTAAGATTTCATTTAAGTGGAAATAAGGGGACTAAACCTGCTCTAGCATGACAATGCCCCTAAACAACACTGGGATGAATTAGACTGGTAACTTGAACACTCTGGTCGTGAGCCCCAGAGATGAGCACAAATGCCTACTAAAAACATTAAACATGCACACATGCCATCAGAGGCCTTCTTGGTAGACATCAGTGCCCGAACTCTTGTGGCTGAATGGGGAAATCTCAATAGACACACTCCAAAACCTAGACGAAAGCCTACTGAAAAGAGTGGCAGCAAGGGGGGGAGCAACTCAATATTAATTAATCTGGCCCATAGTTTTGGATTGGGACGTTTATTGGTCAGGTGTCCGGTTACTATTGTACCAAATATAAGCTCTTAAGAATAACCCAGAGGGGGAGGGGAAAAATTAAAGTGTATGTAAGGTAAGTCTGTTGGGCTTTTTACACCTGAGCCTAGTGGCTCATCACTGCCAAAGCCTATCCTGGTTTCTGTATCGTGAAGCGACTAGGAGTTCAACTCCTCCTGGATGGGACGCTAGAACACCTTCCCAGTATTTTATATTTTATTATACCATTCATACTGCTGGGTGGACAGAGGCACACTTTTACTTAAGACCTTGCCCAAGATTCTTAGCACAGTGGGAGTCAAAGTGGGATTTGAGCCCATGACCTCTCGATCATGAGCCCAGCATCCTAACCACCACACCACCAGCCCCCGAGTGTATGTAGGAACCAGTGAGCTCCACAGCAATTGGCAGACAGGTTTTGTTAATTCATAAATACCCCTCCCACCCACACCGTGTTACATTAAAAAAAAATAAAAATAAAAAAATAAATAAAAGAAATAAATAAATATTCTACAACAATTCACTTACCATGGCCACCTCAACTGCATCCTGGTTGGAGTAGGAGAGTTCACAAAGAACCAACAGGGTGTCGTCTTTGGCAACGTTCCGTGTAGCAGGCAAGTACCTCAGCTCTGAGCATACATTTTCCACTGTTGTACCCTAGGAGAGGAATTAGTGCTTAACAGAACATACTATTTGCACATCAGATGTAAAATACAGACAAACTACTCTGGAATGCTTTTTTAACAAAAGAGAAACAGCTTTAAACACTCAGAATCAGCATACTATTCCCAAACTCACTGTGGGTAGCTTGTCCCGGTTGAAAATGAGTGTAATTCGTGCACAGCTGTTGCCCAGGTAGCCCGTATTGGGTTCACACTTGGTGTGAAAAGCTGGTGGGGCATCAGGACTTGAGCAGAAACCCCAGTGGTGGCATGGGGGAGAGAGGCAGGTGAAGAAGTTGTGTTCGAGGCACTCACGACCAGCTGGACACACGTGATGTTCTCGCCCAGGGGCATCTGGCAGTAGGCAAGGCCGCCTTCCACATACCACCTGATAGAGGGTTACACAGGTCAGAGGTCATTTCCACAAGAGAAAACACACATTATATTTCTTTTAAAAGAAATTTACACATTTGATTTGATTACACATTTGCCCAGTAAACCCAGTACCTTACATCACACACTCCGAATGTTGATGTTGAGTACCTGCACATTATATTTCTTGTGCACTGATGTGTTTACATTTGCACAATGGTGTAGTGGTTAGCATGTCTGCCTTACAGGAAAAAGGTCCTGGGTTCTGCGAAGGCTGTTTCTGTGTGGAATTTGCAAGTGCTTGCATGGGTTTCCTCCGGGTAGTCCGGTTTCCTCCCACAGTCCAAAGACATGCATATTAGGCTCATTGGTTGTTTCAAATTGCTCCTCAGTGTGAGAGTGAATAGTTGTGTGTGTTGGCCCCGCAATGAACTGATGAGCTTCGCAGGGTGTTCGTCCTGCCTTCATGGCCGACATAGGCTCTAGCCTCGCCGTGACCTTGGTAGGTCATTCATGGTTTGCATGGTGTCGATTTACAAATATGTATTTAAGTGTACATATTCTGTGCATTTCCCGCTCCCCTGTTCCTTGACTACTGTAGTCCTCAGAACCATTGCTTTCAACATGAAAACCTGGCATGATGAGTAGAGCAATTTTCTATACAGGCATTAGGAGAAGAATAATTGACTTGTCAGAGTAATGTGAGGAAATGTAACTTTTACCTTTGTACACTCTACTTTGCCATTAATACACTGGCAGGTGTTGCAGTCTTCCTCCCAGCGGCTGCCGTGAGGGAACTGTAGTCCACTATAATGACACGTCTTCCCAATACCAATGACTGGATCACACAACAAAAGAGAATCTGTAAATCAGCTTGTACCAAATCATTTTGTGAAATGTCTACTCATAGCTTAGAATGGTGTAGGACAAGGCATTGGTTTTCATAGCTCAGAAAAGCAACTTACAATCCTGGCATCGAGATCCAGAGCGCCCGAGTGGACATATGCACCGGAAGCCATTGATCTCATCCACACACGTAGCTCCGTACGCACAGGGTGATGACTGGCATTCATCAATGTCTGAGAAAAGAAACATACAGTTATATACACAGTTAAGTATATTTGAAAACTGCCGTGAAGCGACAACAAAAATACCCACAATCCAAGCATCTAATAATTTATACAATAAACAGTGGGTCATACAGGAAGCTGCCTGGGATTGCTTTCCAGACATTAAGTCAGAGAAATGCATGGAATCCTTAAGAGGCCATTTTCTGTCAGAAGCATCAACAATCAGATGAGACAAAGAGATAGCTCCTGGACAGCGGCAAGGAATTTCTGCCACCGCTTGAATAATTCATCTCTTCTGTCTATGTGTAAGCAAGGGTTAACCTTTACTCCTCAAAGAGGTCAAAGTACACAGGATGCTCTGTAATCTGGCATTCATCATTCCCAATTTTCCTCCTTGTGAATACTCACTGATGCGACAGTCAGGCCCAGCGAAGCCTGGGGCGCACTCACAGCGGAACCAGTTTACGCCATCCACGCAGATTCCTCCGTTATAGCTGTCCAAGAGAGTAAATGCAAAATTACTGCCAACAGGTCAGGTGACAAAATTAACTGTGACAGCACTGATTAGCCCTTCATTGCAAAACTGTAGTAATATAAAAGGATGCAAAGAAAAAAGACAGAAAAAAGATACAGAGCAGGATTGGGAAGGTTACAAAGGCCTCGTCCCATTCATCAATACTACACTTTTCAGATGCTAATCCCTGCTGACCCCATGCTGGGCTGCCCTCCCTGTCCCCTCCTCCCTTTTCCCGTCGCTATCCACAGTCCCCCGCTTGCAGGTCAGCAGGGTAGAGTGGCAGGAGGGCAATGAGGTCTGCGGGAGAAAGAGTCAGCACCGCCTCCTCCTCTCAATCCCTCACCGCTGGGAGCACCCTTTTAGGGCCAACGGTTCTATTGTGTGCCCCATTAAAATCATCCTGCACTCTCCCATGCTGTTGGCTTAAGGGAGCGATTTCAAAACATCTTTCCTTGGCGAAACAACCTCCCCCCAACCATCCTTCAGCCTGCCCAGCCTCCTCCTCCTCCTACAGATCCGCTCATAGAGAATGGAGGGCAAGAGCAGGGGGTGGAACTGGGCAGAAAGCCATGCAAGAGGGGTTATTCACAGCTGGTGGTGTTGTACAGGGAAGGGGAGGGTCACCACAGACAGCAGGGACAACAAAACCACCAACATCCCTGATTAGAGTAGACTAAATATGGTGGAGGCGGGGATGATGCAGCTCACTTACCAAGGGTGAGGGTTGCAGTCATTGGTGTCTATGATGAAATGAGAAAAATACAAAAAGATAGGTCATTCAGATAAAACAGAATCTCAACTACTTGTATTAAACAATTAACACATCAGATACTCCACTTATCCAATCAAAGGAAGTCTAAATAGAGCCATAATAGAAGGACAATAGGAACTCACTCTGAGAGCAGGTAGGTCCCTCCCAGCCATCCTTACAAATGCAGGTGAACCGGTCACCACCTCCCACACACGTTCCTCCATTAACGCATGGACTGGATGCACATGTGCTGTTCATTGCTGGAACACACACAAAGAACAGATTCACCATTATCAAAACAGACTCAAGTGCCACTCAAACTATTATAGATAGCTATACAAGAACTGCCTTTAACATCAACAAACTTGATTGATAGATGGAGGTCATTAATCTTACCAATATTGCAGGTGTGCCCACCCCAGCCAAGTAGACAAGCGCAGCGGAAAGTGTCTCCATTGTCATAGCAGGTTCCCCCATTGGCACAAGTACTGGAGTCACACTGGCTCTCACGCGAGTGGCATGTCTTACCCTTCCAATCATCAGCGCACTCGCAGTAGAAGTCATTGACCAGGTCTTGACAGCGACCACCGTTCTTACATGGGTTCCTGCTGCATTCGTTCACGTCTAAAATAGAAAGCAAAGTGAGCATGAAGCAAGAAGAAAGAGGGGGAGGGTATAGTCAAGAAGGGAAGGGATAATGCCAGTTGCACTTACTGAGGTCACATAATTTGCCCTCCCAGCCATCAGGACAAAAGCACTGGAAAGAGTTGACCCCATCGATGCAGGTTCCGCCATTGCGGCATGGACTACTCACACAGTCGTTCACATCTAAAAAGAGGAAACAAGGGATCACCAGCATAAAAGCATGTGTTGAGTATGGAAAAATAAATGAAGAAGGGACAAAATGAAGTGAAGACGAAACTCACTTTCATGGCAATAAGTACCAGTGAAGCCAGGGTCACAGGTGCAGGTGAAGTTTCCACTGGGCTGATTGACACAGTGGCCATGAGACCCACATACATTGGACGAGATACGTCTTACGCCGCTGACCGAGGTGTTGCTTGCTACGGTGATTGTACAACTGTCGATCACTATGAGATGCAAGAAAGAAAAAAAAAATGAAAAGAAACACAAAAATTAGGTACATCTCTGAAAATAAAACATGAACCAGGGCATTCGGTAAACACTTTAGGTTTCCGAGCAGCTGAGCAATAGATAAAGGAAAACTGGTTTCCAGAGAACCGGTATTAATACACAGAGCTTATATTCATTACCCTGGCATGGGGCAGTCCTGCAGTGGTCCTTGCGATCTGCACAGGTCTTTCCTTCATAGTCCTCAGTGCATGCACAATAAAAGTCTCCCAGCATACTGTGGCAGGTTGCCCCATTCCTACATGGGTTGGGCTCACAGAGGTTCTTGTTCCAATGGCTTTGAACCTACACACACATGCAACAGATTACAAAAAGCAGAAGGATGAGCAAAATAGAGAATGACAAAGGATAAACAGGGCCACAGAAGGTGAGCAAGGACTTGAATTGCCAAGGGTTCTCCAGCTCTTAAAGCCCCGATCTTTTTAAATCACGGCAATAAACACAGTGGAGTAAACTGTTGAAGCCTGGCAGCAGTTAATAGATTAAGAGGAGTAACAAAACAACCCATGAAGCTCTCTCATTGAGCTGATCCAGCAGAAATATAAAACACTAACATTTTAATTATCTTCAACCTCTAGGCCAAAAAAAAAAGCGACTTCATACAGAGTGAGGCTGGATGACCGTTAGCTCAGTAATATTTCAGAATTCAGGGCAGAGAAGTACTTTGGATAGAAATCTGCTCCGTTTCTGCAAGCTGTATATTTTCAGTCTCCATTATACACAAAATATCTTTAAGAAGGATGAACTTGGAGTGGATTCAAAGAAGACTCTTAGTGGGACTGATCTTGCCAGTTGCCATGTAGGGTGTTCTGTTGGGCTGCGGCCTGGCCACTCTTCCCCCGCTGAAGCCACCCCTCTGCTCTGTCGATTTATTTATTTTATTGGGGATGTTCAGTTTAAACAGTGGGAGGCTAAGGCCTGTTAACAGCACTTATCCATGGACAACTGGAGGGCAGACGGCTTCAGGGGAAAAAAAAAAAAAAAAAGGCTATACTAAGCTGCTCCAGTACAGAGAATTCAGCATCCATTTCCACTGGACTTTCAGTCACCCAATGCTCAATATTAAATGTTAGAATGTTAGCTGGCAGTTATTCCGCTGGGTATCAGTTTAGGGCAGGGCTGTTACACGCCTCTGGCTTCAGCTCTAAAAGTAGGCTCAAGTGCAGATGTTCTTAAAGAGGGCCATCACCGATCAAACATTTGACCTGTTTATCCCACTAGCCGTCTGTGAACGAGGAGCCCTTTGCAGGCTAACCGGAGGGCAATGGCACGCCAAACACGAACTGAACGTAAAAAATCAAGGCCTTCTCGTTCCTGAGCTGTGCGTGGGCAGCCAGCCAGTCAGCCCAAAAAAAAAAAAAAAAAAAAAGAGTTGCCTCATTCACTACGTCCTTTATATTTAGCCTGTACAGTAAGCCAAGACTGGCTCCTGACCAGCTTCTAGCACCTCCACAGATATCCACTTCAAACTCTCCTCTGGGTGGCAACAGGTCTTAGACAAGAGCATCAATAAAAAGACTAATGTGGCAGAAATAATATGGGCCAGCTGCCACTTTTACCTGTGCTGGAATAGCAGCGCTGATCTGCCCTGCATTAAGCGTCCAAATAAATACATGCTAATATGAGGCTTGAAGACAAACCACCGTCGTGTAATATGCCTAGTCAACCATGAGCTCAGTGGCAGCTGAAACCTGGAACAGGCATGGAACAAGAAGAATATGAGGCTTTCCAGTTTCGCCTCTTTAACGGGGCAATGAGTCATGCAAACTGGTGTATAAAAATAAATAAATAAATAAATTGGGTCTGTAGGCATGACATGGTGAAATCTGTCTTGGTGTGCTGAGATTGACCTTTAGCTAACATGCAACCAACATCTTCATTAAAATTCCAAATGTGATTTGAGCTTGAAGAGTTGGTTCTAAATATCATAGAAAGCAATTATCTTTAAAAGTATTATTAAAAAGTTTAATTTATTTAAAGTGTGTTAGATATTTTCTAAGTTTAGAGACTGTGTGTATACTGAAAAGAAAAATATGTAAGTGGCCACCAAAAAAAAAGTTTTACTTTTACATTAACAATAAATAATATCAAAAATATTGTCTCTTTTATAAGCAATGCATCATCTTAGACAGTAGTGTGTCATGCTTCAAAAGCTTCCAATACCCTTCCTCAATTCAAATGTAAACTCATGACACTCACCTCGCAGAGCATCCCAGCATAGTTAGGCATGCATTCGCATACAAAGCTATCCAACACCACGTGACATCGTCCACCATTCTGACAGGGGCTGCTGGCACATTTGTTTCTTTGGATCTCACAGTGGGTGCCTACAAAGCCTGGTGGACACTGGCAATGGTATCCTCCAAGTGCCCCTTCCTGAAAATAAACCAAAAAATTAGTTACAACAAATAAAACCACTACCGTCAATGAAAAACACTAGCTGCTTTAATAATAATAATATTAAATAATAATCATTATAATTCTAATGTTTATTAACGATAACTTAGGAAGGTCTACCTTGCAGGTTGCGCCATTCTGGCATTGTCCATGGCAGCCATTTACATCTATGAGGAAAAGAGTAAACCAAACAGTAAACAAAGTGAAAACAAAGCAGGGTTTGGGTTGTTAATAATTAACAGCATGCAGTTAAGATGACGAGAAGCTTGTATTAGTAGGCCAAAGACAGAAACGTTAGTTCAATCAGCATAAGCTAACAGGGCACTAAGCAGAAAGCAAGAACCCAGCATGCAACAGGAGTTGAAGCCTATGACACCCTATATGGTGTCCATATCCCTCCAGAGTATCGAGTGCCTAGAGAGGAAACCCTGGCTGCGGAACGGGTCACCCGTGTGTGTGAACGTGTACTCGGATATCAGAGATAGAGAGAGACAAAAGAAGAAGGAGAACGGTTTCAACGCTAAAGAGTGTGGAAAGAGAGCTGTGGCACAGTGAGCAGAGGAGAACATGAGGAGATACTGACTGATGTCACAGTTCTGTCCAGCCCATCCTTCAAAGCAGTCACAGTGATATCCACCAATCAAATTTTTGCAAGAGTTAGCATTTTTGCAAGGATTCCCCAGACACTCATTCACGTCTGTGGATTAAGGAGAAAGAGCAAGAATGAGGAACAAGAAAGAAAAAGTTCGGAGGGCAAAAAAAGTCCAGGAAAATGAGAGGAAAATCCCAAGCCCCAACTCTTTTTTTTTTTTGTAGCCCCACCACCATCAAGCACATTTAAATGTCTTGCAGCATATAATTGTACCAATCTGCAAAATGATAGTTATTAGACTTGGTGTCAGGGTCTGCTCCTAATTTTATCCTTTCCTCAATAACGAGAAATACTCCATTTACACACAAAAATTCATCAGCTGTCAAAGAAGAAATGACCTGAGAAAAAAAAATGGGTGGCATGACCCTCACAGACCCTGCTGTGAAAGAGCCTGAGCTCATTAGGTTGATTAAATATTCAGGAGAGGCCCCTGGCGAGGCACCTGTCCTTCGGGAAACCTGACACCCAGCTGCAGCAGGGCCACGAAACGTGAACCAAGGCTATGGTTCGACCCGTAAACTGAGCGCTCAGGCTCCAGTTCCCTTTCCGCACTTGTTTACAGGTCATCCTCTGCTTCCTTTCTCGCATCCTGCACTTCCTATGACAAGAACATGACGGGAAATACAAGCAAGGAAACCCTGCATTGCATGTAACAAGCGGACTCAAAGGCTAGAAAACAAACGGTCATCTCCAGGCCTGTCCTGTGTGCACTGTACGTACTCCTATCCTTCACCTACTTGCAGATATCAGGTTACACTCCGTTTCTCATATAGCTTCAGCAATTATTCTCCTCTAGCAAAACATAAATATTGCTAATCATCCACTAGGCATGCAGCTGCAGTAGTCAAACATTACTTTTACTAAGTCAGTCCAGATCAGACACTCATGCATTCACAAAAAAAAAAGAGGATGCATCAAGATAGCAGCACTGGGTAGGGGGGGGGGGGGGGGGGGGGGGGGGGGGGGGGGGGGGGGGGGGGGGGGGGGGGGGGGGGGGGGGGGGGGG
>JBCNYH010000002.1:9656325-9684953 GCA_039654325.1 Tandanus tandanus | reverse complement strand
ATATATATATACATACACATACACATACACATACACATACACATACACATACACACACAATTAAAATGACATCCAAATACCTACCTTTAGCGCAGGTGGGACCCTCCCAGCCTGGAGGACACTGACACTCAAAGCCAGCTGGAACCTCATGGCATGTGCCACCATTGGCACATGGGTTTGACACGCAGGCATGCTCAGCTGCAAAGACATTTCCACAGTTATTAATTCTACCTAGCATTGTTCCTTTGACTCTTTCAGCATCCATGCAATAGAATGTAAGAAATGATGTGTAGCACTAATTTACTTACCTATCTCACAGTTTTTGCCCGAATACCCCTCAGGACAAGCACAGTTGTACTCATTTGGCTCGGAGTTAATGCAGGTGCCTCCATTCACGCAAGGATGATGCGTCCCACAGTAGTTCAGATCTGAGTGGGATATATTAAAACAGGTTACACTTTTGCCCATAAACCAAAACTACAGGTGCTGAAACAAGCTGGACTCAAACAGTTTCAACTGTAAAAATAAATAAATAAATAAATTTCTATAAATGAATGAATACAATTTGACCCTTATGACACTGCCTGTCAATTGTGAGGACATCTTTTTCTGGGAAGGGCAGCTGCTTAACCTTAGGCAAGGGGTCTACATGCTTCTAGCATGCCTTATATGGTGAGGCCTGGCACATAAAGCCTGGTAAATAAATAAAGAGAGGGCTACAGGGAGCAGGGACTGACGACCTCATAGCCGCCTCACATTCCTAATCGCCTTCCAGAACGCACGTCGGCTGGGATCAAATGTCCGAGCTCCACTCCAATCACGACATCAATATCCAGTACGTTGCCGGTGTGCTTAGTCACATGACTAGGAGCCACGCTGACACTGCAGCCAACAAATCAGCTTAATGGAAATGGCTGGAATTCCATTTGGTGTGCAGCTACTCATCGGCTGGTCTGATATTTGGTCTTATTATGTATTTAAGCACTGAATGCTCAATTTTGTAAAACAAGTGTATGTCTGTGTAGGACTGTTGAAGCCTTGGAAATGTGATTTGACTCCTGTCGAATCCTTATTTAATTACCATTTGATTTTAAATTGTTTTCTCGTGGTTTATCTTTTAACCTACATCATTAGCATACATAGGTGCTATAGTAATTTTGTTTTTGCAGTATGTGTATAGTATACACATATACAGTATATGATAAATATTTTTTCATTTATAAAGTATTTATTTTAACGTTATTATCCTTACCTTTATCACACAGCAGCCCACCCCAGTTCTTCTCACAGTTGCAATGCCATGGGGCATCACAGGTCCCATGCACACAGCCAGGGTAGGGCACACACTCGTCACAATACTGACCTTGCCAGCCATAGTTACACCTGAAAAATCACAACAGCGGCGCTATCACAGATGACAAAAGCAAGCCTGCAGTTTCATGCCAATGGCTTACGGCAATGTGGTGTCTACAGACACCCAATCTGAGCAGAGTGGCAAAGGTTATGAACACTTCCAAGCTTATAAACACATGCTTGGCGTCTCGGTTGGAGCCAGAGTGGGGAAGTGAAGGAGCTACGGTGAGGAGTTAGCTAATCACTGGTTTACAGCAGCACTCTGCTATTCCAAGGCCAGTGGTTTTCTCTCCCTCTCGTTCTGTCTCAGCTGTCTTGTCATTTCTGGGGAGGGCTATTTTAAGACGCTAGTCCTATAGGACAAACACGGTCAAACTCTGGCTGCTGCCTACAGAGACATGGCTCCTGTAGTTGTAGCTAAGTGCTCATAAACCATAGAGACAGTTTGCATGTGACCCCGGCATCTATATACAATATCAATGTACACATGATTAAACTTTTCTTTAAAAGTTATTTTCTTTAAAATGACACCAGGCTAAACTGCAGGGAAACACTCCTGTACTTTAAAACAACAATTCTGTGTGAGTGAGCCCCAATCTCATTTTAAAGAATAAAATATCTTTCAGTCTTGTATATAGAGCCCATCACTTAATAACTCTTCTACCAGTTATTTTTATTTCATCTTTCCTGTGTATTTTTTCTGGTTTAAACTTAAAAAAATCGCTCAAAACTCATTTCAGTGCACCCTGGGGGCAAAAAATGGGCCTAGGCACATTTTCCCCACAATTGCATTGCAGCTCATTTAACTCATTTAAAGTTAGAACCAACTGCATGTGAATACATCTAACCCAGCTTCTTGACAGCCTGTCTATCATCTTTGGTCATTAATACATTCAACTGGAAAATTATATTTGATTATATTTTAAGTCTGAAATCACAGCAGAAGTTAACACAAAAGGCTTTTCCTTTAGATCTTTGAGTCTTTCAGACATATTTGCAAACGCTCTCTTACACACGGATGTGTCAATATTGTTCCATTCAATTTTACTGGCCTCCCAATGATGATAGACAGGCAACAAGCTGCATTACCACATATTGGATTCTAGCATGACTAAATGATATGCAACATTTGCAGCAAAAAAGAACCTTGGCCCATATTCTGCCCGAGAGTGTACTGTTCCAGATACAACTCTATTACCAGAACATGAAAGACTACATAGGCTGTCCAGCACACATTGTGGGGAAAATAAAACCCGCGTCAGCTTGGAGGCATTTAATGTTGCCAAGCACTGCGAAAAGTACGCTTGTTCACTCTAAAGAGAAACGACTTGGCAAATAAAGTATAATGTGCTAAGACAAGTCTAAAATCGTTAAGAATAAGCCTCTAAAACCCATACGTTGATACTTGCAGCCTTATGTGTTGCAGCCGGAAGGCCTGAATACACATACCTCTGTCATTTTTCACTTAATTCTATGGTGGGGAGGAACAAACAAAACCCAGCTCCTGACTGCCTTTAGATAACTTCTTTTCCATTTAATTTCAATGAAAAGAACGGCTGCAAATTCAGAATGGGCCACTCCCTCTGCTCCTTCCTTCCCTGACCATCTGGCTTGATGACAACAGGGAAACAAATCACTGCATCCTGCAGGGTGTGGGGCTTCACCATCCTCCCAACATCCTCCCTTTTTTGGAAGTAAATATGCTTAATAAACCTGCCTCCCAGCCAATAGACTAAGTCAACTGCGATGGACCAATCAATCTCCTGAGGATAAGCTCAAACAGCACTCATGGCATTCTTTTCTCCTGAACTACACACCAGTCAGGGGACACCTAGGGGCATTGTGGTCACCCAAATAAAGCCTTGCAGCAGCAGTTTCCCAATGGCTGCGGCCTTGGTGTTGAATGTCAAAGAATATTCAACACCTCGCCATCATTGACCCTGTATACATTCCTGGACTGATGACTCTTTGACAGGTCCACCCATGCATCTTCAAGTCTCCACACACTGCAGAGGGCAGTAGAAAAATCACACAGCTGAGTGGTGCCCTTGGGCCTGTTTCAGGGAGACTGAATGAGGTTTGATGGAGGCTCCAAGCTCTTCCTGTGGTTTTAGGAAGCATGGCTAGCCAAGCGCAGACCGAGAGGCAGGAAGAGACAGAGGGGATTGTGACGTCAGAGGATTCCACAGCAAGCTCCAGCAGAGGAAGCATCACTCTTTCCTCTGCTCCAAGCAAAAGATAACTAACCAATTTAAATTTTATGAACTGCTTCAGGAGATGGTCATGTCTCAACACAGCAAGATTTGACAAAACAGAACAAGGAAATATACATACACTTGTGTAACCTTGGGAAGCTTGGAAATCACACATATGAACTTAAATGCCATGTAATTTAGGATGGTTTGTAAAAATGAGAGACACAAGCCTAAATGACTATTGAGTTCACTGACAATCATTCCACATTTTTAATCCGAACATGTAGAAATGCTTGTTACGCAGCTTGTGCACTGCATACAATTCACATTGGAGCAATATAATGCTCATATTATATATGAAGTACAAAAATCTCAGATTCTTAGCGGAGCTTCTAAGTAGAGCTCCATCGGCATGGAACATGACTATGATGGTTGTCTGGTGTCCCACACAATCTAACTGAGATAGGCAGACAAACTTTCACCAAGCAAAACACCACCAAACATAAATGGGAACACGGAACATGAACTCGTCGAACGGATAATTAAACTAAAAGGACAGGCGATACAAATGAATATGGAAATCAGCTAATGAATGGCGGTGAAAGAAAACTCAGTGTTAAGCTTTCCCACTCCAGACCGAACTTGGAAAATGCATGGGAGATTTATTCATTTATTTCATCCATGGCTGAAATTGATTCAGCCCCTAAGAGGAGCTGTGCTACTCTTATAAAGCCAGCCTCAGACACCTATCAATAGCGATATCTACAGAGAGCTTCGCGTTTAGGCAGTGCCCACATCTATATATTATTTTACAATAACATAATGCCATAAAGCATTTTGTATTGGAGTTGCTGAGGCTGGATTCAGCCCAAGCAATTCAAGCGAACAGTCAATTTCCATGAGGAGATGATCATGCACCAAATCAGCAAGCTGTATATGCTAATCAATACAGAACCCTATAAAGCTTACAGTGTAGCTTCAATGAAAATTGTGTTTCCCTCTCAGCCCTCCCTCCCCCAAAGGATCTCCTCTAATTACTGATATCTCTTACAGTGTGCTCTACTTTACTGAGTGGCACAAACAAACATGGAAAAAAACAGCTTGCACAAATACCTGCTCCGGTGCACTGATTAATTAATGGTAAAGTAAACAGGTCAAAAGCCCTTATCAGCATGCACGCATATGGCCTGCTGATCTTAAGCAGCCAGATCAGCTGGGCTAAGCGAGCATGAAACCACACTCTGCCACTTACTTGCATTCCCCGGGCACAGAGCAGCCTCCGTGAATCAGATTACAGCCCTGCTTACAGATTGCTGCAGAGAAATAAAGACAGAGAGAGAGAGAGATGGAGACAGGATAGTGATAGCAGAAAGAGGATGAGAAGAAAAATGTCAGCCTTGTTTGTTTACAGTGACCCATTGCAGACAAGATGAGATGTGAGAATTGCTGGCACTTTTTTACTTTAACACATAGCACATTAATTACCCTACGTTTAAAAACAAAACAACCCCCCCCCAAACATCTGTCCATCCCAAAAATACAGCCTACCACCTCACCCCCATTGTTGCTCAAGACAGCGTGGTGATTTAAGGTTTAACAACCTCCCTGCCACCCTCCAACGCCCAACAGAAAAAAAACCCCAACAACCATTCAGCTCTATGATTGTTTATAGGACGTGCTGTAAACGACACCACTTCCTGCATGCACTAAGCTAACGCAGCTAATGGAAAGTGTGACTCCAGGTCTGTAGAGGTGTCATTTACTGAATATCTCACTTCAGGCTGAGGAGTAAAGATTACTGGGCTGTGAAACCGTGAAGAGTGGCAGCTTTCTTTACGTGGTGCTAAAGGTCATAGTTGAACAGGTTTCCTATGTTCAAACAATCATGTCCTAATAAACTGCTATATAAGGCTTGCTTTAACCAATACACAAGGCTACGTCAAAGGCAAGTTGGCTTCTGCTATGCCTAATGTTGAATACACAACTTGTTATATCTTACCAGTTTTACAGTCTACTCCCATCCATCCTTCCAGACAGACAATGTTTCCAGAAGGGTCGCAGCGGTAATGCCCAAAGTAGTCGTTACGAGGCCGGCACTGCTTGTTACATTTGATGCCGTAGTAATTCTCGTCACACTTGATGCGAACACGGTACTCCAGGCGGGCTGTTGGGCCAGGATGGACAATGACCTGCCATGGGTCTCCGGGGTTTGCCATGCCCGTGTGAGCATGTTGCTCAATCAGAAGCTCCTCACCTGCAGAGTTAGAGAAGATGACTCAGGACAGAAGGCAATCTGGGCATCAACAACATTACTCAAAATGCACTCGATAAATGGAATAAATTGCTTCTTGGTCCATTGCATCCGCCCCCACAACAGCCAAGCACAGACAGATCTAAAGACATTACACACACACACACAGACTCCACTTGTACCAACATGGCAGCAACAAAAGGGAGATCACCATGTCAGACGAGGGTAGGGAAAGACCCCCGGTATAAAGCCATAAACCCCCACCCTGCTTTAGTGACCCAGTCTTTTTGTCCCTGCCAAATCCCTGCCTTGCAAGTCCACTTGTCTCATACAATTCCATGACATCCTCTAATAAATTCACTGCCAAAGCACCACTGTGTGTGTGTGTGTTTTGTTTTTTTAATACACTGATTTTAAGCAATTGTGTGTCATGATGCATTTCTAAATGATCTGGTGAAGAGACAGTGCTCAAAGAGTGGTCTATCCAAGTGCTGTTACTAGGGAGAGCTAGGCAGACAGAGACAGGAGGGGATACACACACACGCCTATGAATTGCCTGACTTTCACATTGCAGCTTTTAGTCCTTGAAGGATTTATACATTCCACCACACCTTCCCTTTAGAAAATTCATCTCCGTCCTCTGGTTGCATGATGGCACAAGTCTCAGCAAGACTCTTCACCCTGTGCCCGTGGGCACGAGCATTAACGCTCTTTTTCTGCCAAATCCAACAAAGAAAACAATCTTTATCGTGGTCGGATCGGAGACGGCAAACAATCATGGTTGGAAATGGGGGGCCTGCGATTTCCTGTAGCCTGATGCTTTGACTGTAAGCCCACCCCTCCCCCTGCATTTAGCCATTCTCTAACTCACTCTCAAACACCCCCCACACACACACCTTCCTCTCCATTCACTGACAATGTCAGACAAATTAAGCAATGAAAACAGAAATAGTCCTGGCGCGTCCAGATAAAGAACAATGGAGTGAGCTTTTTTGCTGGGCTGCTCTGCCCAATGTCTAAACACTACCCTGTCCAGAACTCTTCCTGCCATGTAAACACAATGCAACGGGACCTTTCCTGAGGCTGGTGGGGCCCCATGATATGCACGCAGAACTGACATACTGTATACTCACTCGATTTGAATATTTTGTCACTCCTAAAAAGAGGCTTATTTCCCTATACGTTTAGCTCATTCTCTTAATTATAATAGACTTTACCAGAGACTATAGGATTCTTTAAGCTATGCAAAACTTTTACTTTAGCTATACTGCCTACCATTCTTAGCAAACAGAATATATATTTATTAAAAAAAAAAAAAATAAAAATCTTTTTAGCACTGATACTCTGACACGCAGAACAACATGCTGGAATGTGTCCTGTTCGAGGAAAGCAGAACATCACACAATGTGCAGGAAACACAGCCCCTTCACACTGCATACTAAACACACACCATCAATCAGCATTACAAAACTCAGTACAATGCTGCGCCTGGAGATGCTGGCGAGGCTGATTTTGAAGCTGGACAGTAAAGGTCGAGTGTGAGTGAGGACACGCTGCAGCAGTGGTCTCCAGCTATGATAAGAGTATTACTGTGTTGCACAACGCAAGCGCTCAAGCCAGCTTCTCAAACAAGTGACCCAGTGGGGTCTGGCTTTGATAGAGAACGATTTACAGCAGAATCCAGCTCTTTTACAGCACTATTTATTCTCCAATAAATAAACAGGTTTCAAGAAAATTTTTAAGCAGGTTTCCAAGAAGTCAGTAAATAGCAATGTGTTTCCATTAACTACCGTTAAGCAAATAATCTAAAAAGTGCAAAGTGAAAAAAATTATTTGAATATGGAAACAAAAGAGCAGCAGCCAAATAAGCTCAGAGAGACTGAAAAACCTACCTCCCGCCCACCCTTAACTGCGCCTTATTTACATTAATGAACATGAGATTGGCCAATTAAATTATGTGGCTATGTGCTTCTGTTGCTTTTTTTGTTGTTGTTGTTGCATATACACGTGGATAGAAATCCCACTAAAAACCGTAGAGTTGAAGGAAGATTACAGATGATTGAGCAATTACAAGCTATTGAGCAAATTACAGTGTGAAAGTACTGAGAGTTGGGTAGCATCCTTAAATAAGATCTCATGACTTTGAAACAAACAAATAAAACCCAACAAAACACCCTACCACTTTAAAATATGTTTATATTCAAAATATTTATATTGTTTTATTTAGTACGTATGAAGGCAGTGGTGTAGTGGTTAGCACGTCCGCTACACAGCAAGAAAGTCCTGGGTTTGGTTCCCTCCGGGTACTCCGGTTACCTTCCACAATCCAAAGAAATGCACATCAGGCTAATTGGCTGTTCCAAATTGCCCCTAAGTGTGAATGGTTGTGGGTGTGTTGCCCTGCGCTGGTTTGGCGAGCTGTTCAGGGTGTACACCGCCTTCATTCACTGTCGGCTGAGATAGGCTCCAGCCTCCCTGCGATATAAGAGGTATAAGATTAAGATTATATAGATATAAGAGGTTTCGCAAATGAATAAGCGAGTGAGTGATTGAGTGAGTATGCATGCATGAAGATGATGCATTAAAGCAATGATATGTATCCCGTATGGCTTCATGATTTACCGACTAATACTGGAATGACCTTAACAAAAATTGAATGTTATATTTTACCATATTGATTTTGTAATGGCTAGGCCTGTCACAAGTTTTGCTTTTGTTGGATGATTTATTGTCTAAGAAACTATCACGATTAATGATACCAGTCATTTTATTTAAAAAAAAAACAAAGAAAAATAATTACTTTTTTTTTTTTAACCATATCTATTATGATAAACATAAGAGCACGCTTGAAAATATTCAGCAAAAAGTATGTAACCAAAAGCAGAATAAGTGAGCTGTAACAGAACCAGGAAAACAATCTCAACATAGTTTTTCTTATGTAAATAAGCACACATTAATAACGGCAATGAATTGCGGTCAGGAAAATGATCGCAATTATTTGCATTAATTGTATGATGGGGCGAGTAATTGACTCTGGGAAAACTATACATTATACTGTATAAAAAGAAAAGCAGGTCAGGATTTATAACATAAAGGTGCAATTTTATCCTTTTTAGTGGAACAATCATAAATAGACTGGAATTACATTTCATATGGAAAGATTGGTTTGGCGGTAAATAATTAGGCTAAATAACAGTCTTGTGTCATCACACTTGTGTCACATGTACTAGTTTGTACAGTGTAGCAAAACAATCATGACCTCACCAAAATTTATTTCTGGTCATGCCACTACCAGAACACACACACACCATTAATGCTTGAACTCACTAATGCTTTCAATGGATGAATGGGAAAATCTTCACATCTATTTCCCAAAATGTAGTGAAAAGCCTTCCCTGAAGAGTGGAGGTTATTAGCGGAGCTCCATACCTACGCAAATGTGGTAAAGCCATGAGCTCGATTTTGTTGTTGTGTCCGTGCTCATGTGCCCACATAGGCAACCCAATAAATTAAGAAAATGTCGGGAAAAATATATTGTGTGCACGCCCGCGCCATAAGTGCCGCAGAAAATGTTCTTGTTTAGTCAATGGGTTTTCTTCTTGAGGAGGAATACGTTTTCGAATGCCATGTATTTTGGCTGTTTCTTTACTGAAATTAAATGCAAACATTTTCAGATCTCTGATTTTGGTCAGTGCCTAAATATTTATATTATATTAAATTAGGATGTTCCCCCAAAAAAATAATAATAATAAATTAATAAAAAAAAAAAACCCTAAGCAAAACAAACAAAAAAAGACCCCTACAAGTCATCAAGTGTAACTGATAACAGCACATTTTGATGGTAACTTCCACAAACAAGAGACAAGAACAAGAACTTCTCTTCCCTGGCTATTTTCCAAACAGCGGTTAATGCTATGATGATTAGAAATCCAATGCAGAAGTAGTAGAGATAGTGAAAGTTTGAACTCAAATGGTAGAATGCAATACAGCTGAAAATACAGTTGCCAAAGAAGCTTGCCATGCCGAGTTACTGAGCTACAAGATGGCAATGAATCACAATAGTGTTGATTGAAAACAGTGGTATCAGCATGAAATCCGAAGCTTAGAAAGTGGTTCAGAGTGTAAAAATGAGGAGTCCAGACAGCTACACAGACACCCCTTTAATTTAAGCATAGAATAAATATTTTGCCCAACTGAAGGTCACATTGAATTCAGGGTGGATTTTTCCATTTAATGCCACCTACTCTGCCTTATCTTCAGCGTGGTTAAAAATGTACTACGGACAGCTGCAGGAATGACATGACAGGGAGGTGGGAGATATTAAGATGTAACCTCTGCTCCTTCAAAGTCCTCACCCATGTCAGGAAGCCACTCAACTACTCAGCAGCTGCTGGAAAACAAATACGTCTGTAACTTCATTTGGAGGCACCTGCTTGGTTATCTTACGTGTACATTTTAACACGATTCGCACCATGCTAAAATAAAAACGTCCTCCAGCATGGTCTGAAATGCCACAGCATGGACTCTCAACACCCACAGGGGACAAGCCTACAGGCCCAAGATAAAGTGTGAACACTCTCTCTCTCAGTAGTCTCGTCCATTGTCTTAGCGTTGTGCATGGGAAGAAGCTGGAGAGAAAAACAGGACATAATGACTTCACACTGCAGGAGAGGCGCTTGTTTGCATTTTCCAGAGGCCGGGATGTACAGTCATCCTACTGATCACATCCGCACTTCAAAGGCCACCCCCCCCTCTGCCAATACATTTCTTGCCAGCTAGCGTCCATCTTTTCTCGCATAAGTTAAATTCTTTCGTATGACCCCCTTCCTCCTGACGAGTCCTCAAGCGAGACAAAGGCGGTGGAATCAGCAGCCGGACGGACGAAGGAAAACAGGATACAGCTGCGGCCTGATGGCGCCCAGGTCCACTCCAGAGTCTCTATATGATGAAACCCAGAAGAGAGGCCCTCAAACTGACCTACAACTAAATTTCCAGCATTAAAATTATGAGGAATGTAACAAACCATTGCTGGTGTTATACGGGCAATGGGAATAACTTGCCCCTAGTGGCCAGATCAAGTTGCACCCACTTTCCTGTGCTTACATGCAAATAAATACATCTTAAAAAATAATAAATATAAATGAAAAATACTCTGTGTCGTTTCAGAATGCTTCAAGCATGCCGAAGAAGGGTGAGAACCAGCATCAGTAGTTTTAATAAAGCGGAGACGATGCAAACCACTGAAGAAGAACTGCCCATTTGCTGCAAAATAACCTAACAACCCAGATAGATAACACCGCACATGTTTAAACCCTCCTATTTGACACCAATTGTTTTCAGATGGCAAGTTACCCACCAGTGTCCAAACATGCACAGTAGGCTGGTTGGCAGTTCCAAATCACCCCTACCCCTAGGTGTGAGAGTAAGTGTGAATGGTTGTGTGTGTGTTGGCCATGCAATGGTCTGGCGAGCTGTTCAGGGTGTACCCCGCCCATGCCCAGAGTCGGCTGAGATGGGCACCAGCCTCCCCGCGACCCTAATTAGAATTAAGCAGCTTAGAAAATGAATGAATGAATGTTAGGAAACCCTATGTGAGTCTAAAATAATAATAATACAAATAACTAGTAGTCCACCAATCAGTTCTGCAATACATTCTACCAAGTTGATGCTAAATTAACAAAACAACAGCTTTACACTGTTATACTAGCACAGTACATGGTCAAAGATTTCAGGTCACCAGACCATCACACCCACATCAGGTCTTTCCAAAAACTGTAGCCATAAAGTTTTGTACAGGATGTCTTTGTACGCTGTAACATTACAATATCCCTTTACTGGAACTAAGAGGCCCCAACATGTTCCAGCATAACAATGCACCGTGAACAATGAGAGTTCCATAAAGACATGGTTTACCAAGGCTAGACTGCATAAAGCCTTGACCTCAGCCCCACTGAACACCATTGGGATGAACTGGAATGCTGAGACCCAGGGCTCCGCACCCAACATCCGTGCCTGATCTCGCTAAAGTACATGTAGCTAAAGGAGCACAAATTCCCACAGCCATACTGTAAAATCCAGCATAAGCCTTCCCAGATGAGTAGAGGTATTTGGACATCACATTGTGTCCAAAAATATTCAGATAAAAATATATATATTTTTTTACTCAACCAGGTTAGTCAATACGAGCAAATTCTTATTTCCATCGGTAGCCTGGCACAACCAAACAAACAAATATCACAACAAAATCGGAATCACCCCGATTCGTGCTAGTTCAGTTTGCATCGCAATTCTATAAATATGACGACTTTATATTTTTCCACTTTCTGGTTATGATTTTGAAACACTGAACTACGTAATAAATAAATAAATTACTTTTACACAAATTTAGCAAATAATTCGCTCCTACCACAGTGGATGCTGTACTGCCTGCAAATGTCTGAATAGTCTAAAATGCACCATCTATAGGGCTATAAAGGAATAGCAATGTTTCATCAGCTCGAATTTAATCATAAATTAAAAATGAATTTTAAAAAAGTATTTTGGAGCCAGTGTGGTGATACACAAAGAAAATCGCGAAACAGAACTGAATCGAATATTTCTAGATATCGAATATTCAATATTACAAGCTTTCTGCTTCCTTTGTACAAATTTAAAACCTTGAACCATGTAACAAAGTTTGGTAACTGTTATTTCTACACAAAGTTAGAAAATAATTCGCCCCTGCCACACAGGATGCTGTGCAGCCCGCCAATGGGTAAATAGTTTAGACTGCACCACCTGTAGGACTACAGAGGAACAGCAACATTTCATTACCTCAAATTCAAACAAATTAAAAATGAATAAATAAACAAATGAATTTATTATACAATATGTGGTGCATGAATCGCCACACAAAAGAATCACGATACATAACTGTATTGATTTTACCCCCATCTCTAACCAGAGGCAGTTTCATTTACAATTAAATTAAATGATAAAAGTGCTAGTTGTAGGATGTCTCAAGTAATGAGCAGAACCCAACGGCTGCACTCCTTGTCCATTTGTCTCTCTGTCTGTCACGCTGTCCGGCTACAGGTGGATTGAAGCCAAAGGGGACAAAATATTCTGCCTGTGTGTTTTTTTTTGTTTTTGTTTTTTAAAACCACCCTAGAACACCCCACATGCAGAGTTTAAGTACTGCTCCTAGTTTGTGTCAGTGTGAGCCCTGTACTATACTGGCAAATTTGTTCAGTATGTACCCTCACGTAAAGTCAGTTGGGACTGTCTCCAGAATTTTATAATTCCTGTTTGTGTGTCAATTTAATCACAAGCAAAGTCAGTCTTTCAAAGTGTTGAGGATGATGTAGCACATGAATTCCTTATGGCCTGACAACCTCCTTCTTGCACTGTAATCAGAAACTGGAACAGTAATGTGATAAAACTCGCTGAGCTCCAGTGTCTTTGGTGACTGTAGACCAATTTGAGATCCTTTAAAAAACTACACAATCTACCAACACCCTCATTTAATTGGCTGGAGGTTGTAGCTGATGCATAATTATCAGCACAGAAAATAATTCTTAGAAAATATTTACATATATGAAATATTTACAGCCCCTAGTGCGCAAGTGCAATCCCCGCTGAACTGGATGTGTATATTATTCCCCTCTACAGAACTTTCGTCTTCCTACGAGTTACCCATTTGCTTTACAAACCTGAATAATTGACAGATTTAAAAAAAATATATTTATGTAGCTTTAATGGTCTTAAAAATTGTTTCCTGTCAAAAGGTTGACAGTTATACTGAAATTGTGCCATCCCACACCAACCCACGCAGCACACACACACTGCTCTACTCATAACAACTATAGTACAGCTCACAGGAAGATTACTGTTTATGAATCATCCAAAAGAGGATTTCTCACAGGTTTTTGTTCACAACAAATTTCCCTCCTGGCAACCCTCCTTCAGCTATTACAAAACACAAGTTGCGAGAATGCTTTTTTTTTTGTAAGCATGTGACTGACAGCTCTTTATTGGGCTGCGACATCACTTCCTCCTGTACAACTTGAACTCAAAATGGACATTTTTTTTAATCCTGTTAGATGTTGTTCATTATATATTCACATTATATATCCCTATTCATCATTATCAATGACTAAAAGGATTGTTATTGCGTAATCATGCCGAGAAATGGAACTAAACTGTATAACCATGAAAGTAATAGCGGCGGGAGATTGTAACATTAGCTAATAGTAGAAGTTAACGCTCTAGTCATCATCATGTATTTATGACTTCATGCCAATTTTTAAACACTGCACAAAATCCAAGCAAATCCCACCAAGAAATCATATTATTTGGAAATGCATAATTTTATGGAAGGAAACGGCATCACCTTACACAAAAAAAAACACCACACTCACACTAGCTTCAAATCAATATTGACTACGAAGCTTAATAGTTTCATTGTAAACCACGGTTAACTTATGGTGTAGTGGTTAGCACATCCGCCTCACAGCAACAAAGTCCTGGGTTCGAGTCCCAGACCTGATGAGGGCATGTCCATGTGTGCCGTTTGTATGTTCTCCCGTGCTTGTGTGGGTTTCCTCCAGGGACACCAGTTTCCTCCCACAGTCCAAGAACATGCACATTAGACTAATTAGATATTCTCGATTTCCCCTAGGTGTGAATGATTGTGTGTGTTGGCCCTGTAATGGTCTGTCAAGCTGTTGCGGGTACCGTCGGCCCGAGTCTGCTGGGATGGGTTCCAGCCTCCCTGCAACCCTAATAAAGGATAAATTTTGGAAAATGATATGAAAAATAAAACACTGTGCTTGATTACAGCACAGTGAAAAAGTATGCTGTCCAGCATCAATTAAAGTGATCAAAAGTCTCCCAGATGCAAGCACAGCATGAATGTTGGTTTGTCTTTGTGTCGGTGATAACATAGCGGAAAGCAGTGACAGAACTCCAGAGATTTCAGGGCGAAGGCTGAAGCGTGTTTGAATCTTGTTTTTTTTTTTATGAATGTTGAAGGAAACTTCATTGTGGATAGTCACCCTGCTTACAGAACACGCAGAAGGAAAGTTGCTGGTAAAGACGGCAACAATTCAAATCTCATGGATTGTCTGTGTTACTTGTTATAAGCTTGTCAATAATATAAATGAAGCTTTCAGTGTTACCAATTCTTAAATAATAATAATAATACACAAAGTCAGGGGTTTAATGTAATCACTAAACTCTGTCTCGGTGCTAACTTAATACCCTTTTGCTATTATAAATGAATTTTGAATATATACAAATACAAATGTATTTTTGAAACAGAACATAGTTTAAACCAGTTTATTTCCTTCAATACAGTGATAATTTTTGTCACTATAATCACGATATTCAGCATTCACCCCACTTTATCTCCACCAAAGAACATCAAATCCAGCACCAAGAAATCCCAGCCCAAACAACAGACAACTACAAAACAACCATCCAACTCGAACTGGTACTTTACAACTCAAGCTCAACCCTCCAATATAAGAACAAGAAAGAAAATGTACTCACTGTCTTGAGTGGTATTGTCCCAGTCCCAGGCCTCCACAATCAGTGTGTAGGATCGCTGGAGAGGAGAGAAAAACAACAACACAAAGTCAGTATGAGACATGTATAACATTTGCAACATCAGTGATGGGGCAGAAAAAAAGGGTCAGGTCCCAAAAGCATCCCAAATGTATCCAGAAAAGGAAACTCTGGGAGATTACACCCACTATTGCTCTTAAAGCAGGAAGACGAAATCCATAAGAAAAGGGTCAGGTTACAGGGAGGGAGAAGGAGACAGAGAGAGAGAGAGAGACAGACAGACAGACAAAGAGAGAGAGACAGACAGAGAGAGAGGGGGAGAGAGACAGAGAGAGGGGGAGAGAGACACACAGACAGATGGAGTGAGATAGAGAGACAGTCAGATGGAGGGAGACAGAGACAGACGGAAAGAGAGGGAGAGAGAGTCAGGGGAGATGGTCAGAGAGAGACCAACAGATAGAGGACAGAGAGAAAAGGAGAGAAGGCTGAGACACATTCATCTAAGCACTATACACAATCATTAATAACATCTAAGAACCAACTGAAGGGTTTCGAGTGCATATATTTTATTTTGAGACAGATTACTTAAATATACCCCAATATATAATACTGCAGTGTAATAAGAATAAATGCGGTCACACTAACGGCTGCGTGAACTACAAAAGCTATTGGCTAATTAGTGACTGAAATCAAGTTGTGTCCAAATCTTTGAAGTTTAGGTTTCTTTGACTTCCTGTGTGGTGAGCTGATCTTCAAAGTTCTCATGTTCTCATGAAACAGTATTCAAAGGACTCAAGTGTCAAATGTTACCAAGCCCAACATAACCAAATGAGACAGTGGTGCTGGAACAGCACTCCTTTCTAAAAGAATGGTGCACGGAGAAGCTCAACCGTGCTGCCATTCACTTTAATCATGCCTCTGAGTGTCTGCTGCAACTTTGACGGCTCACCTCCACGGGACCAAAACATCTGCTTCGTGACGGACAACTGTGGTGGATGGCTTAGGACGAAAATGTGTCCTGTACATAGATGGGTTCTGAGATTACGGTTAACTGACTTGAAATTTGTTCTGTGTTGGTATGAAGCACCAGTAGTGGTGAAATGTCCAGAATATGATTAGTGGGTTTATACACTTTTATTCTGAATGAAGGATAGAAAGAGTCGTGATATGGAGGCAATCAATGTGGCTGGATGGTCTGGATGATGAGCGATAAGATTAAGTGCATCAACATAGGTTTGTCTTGGTCAGAAAGGCAAGGCGGTGCAGGGAGGGACGGGAATAGAATTCACGCATCCTTACTGATGTGTATTACGGATTAATTGACATGCATGCTCATGAAGGAGAATGTATTATCAAGGTCCCAATCAGTGACATCAGGAAAGGACTATCTGCAAATGTGGGGAAGTCTCACTGAATGAGTGCGAGTGCTGCCTGGGACAATCTTGTTCCCACACACCCGGTCTCTGATTAGCTGGATTATGTGACAGCTGCCCCCAAACGACTGGATGAGGATAAAGGGAACGGGGGGAGGTGACCATTCAACAAAAGACTTCTATCCAAAACCTAAAATCCTGAGACAAGCCATCAACCAGAGTCTCTAGACTCTCCAGACACATTCCTATAGCAACACACACACACACACACACACACACACACACACACACACACACACACACACACACACACACACACACACACACTCTCTCAAAATAGACATCCTTGCAGATTTGTGAGGTACGCAAGCCATCGCTCACTTAAAAAGAAGCAGTTTTTAGACATCCGTCTATTTCATGACACTCCTGATTAAGAAGCCTGATAATGATGATTGAGACAAGCTAATACAGATTAGCTGAAGTAGATGCATTCCAATTCGAACCCTTATCATGCCCTGTGACCTCACCCTACTCTATTATGAAGTTATTTTGTCTCTGTTTGACGCATAAACACTGAAGTTATAGTAAGGAACTCCATTTACATAAACTACTTGTGGTTAATAGTAGAGATGGGAATTAATAGAGAGCACCTGATAGAATATCACGATACCTCAGTACCGATTCGTTTTGTATTGCGATCCTGTAAGTATTACAATTCTATAAATATGACGACTTTATATTTTTCCACTTTCTGGTTATGATTTTGAAACACTGAACTACGTAATAAATAAATAAATTACTTTTACACAAATTTAGCAAATAATTCGCTCCTACCACAGTGGATGCTGTACTGCCTGCAAATGTCTGAATAGTCTAAAATGCACCATCTATAGGGCTATAAAGGAATAGCAATGTTTCATCAGCTCGAATTTAATCATAAATTAAAAATGAATTTAAAAAAAAGTATTTTGGAGCCAGTGAGGTGATACACAAAGAAAATCGCGAAGCAGAACTGAATCGAATTTCCTCCCCATTAAGCACAGCAAAACTTTTATTTTTTTATATTTCAAGACATTGCGTGGTTTGACAGCTGCAAGTTGCTCGTAGGATGGAGACTCTGATGGAACAAACAAAACCTCTGCTACTACTGTAGCCAACACCACCTGTACAAACCCTGGTGTACCATATTATTGTAAAACTTTGAAGGAAACTACAGAAAAGGATAATATTGATCAGCCATGCATGGTGTGTGTGTGTGTGTGTGTGTGTGTGTGTGTGTGTGGTGAAAGGAGCCACAGGTGCAGCTTCCCACGGTAGGGGGTTGGGCTCTGCAGAGGGTGGGACAGAAGGGTAAAGCTGAAATTAGAGGGGACTGTAGGGAGTGAGGCTAAGGCTGACCCCTGAGACCTCTCATCAGGGATCTCATCGGCTTCAAAAAGCCTCCCATGATGCTGAGCTAACCTGCAGTGAGTGTGCACACATGCGCACACACTCACACACGACTGCAACACTGCTATTGAAATCTAAAGACATTTCCACCGACACTACAGTGATTCACACATATCATTTCGTGTGAATCCTAAACATCAGATCCGAAGTTACATGAAGCATTTCGCCAACTCGAAAAGACAGCAATCTGCTTTCCCTGTGGCACTCCTGTCAAAAACAAGTGACGTCCAGTTGAGCACTTCTCACCATGGTGACTGTGTAAAGGTCATTCTGATCATGTTGAGCATTAGGTCATGCGACTCAAGAGCTTTCCCATGCCTTATTTACAGCGAACCTATAACCCTATCCCATAGACACCCAGAGGAGAGGGGACCTGCTTAATTGGCATGTGGACAATCTTTAACAGGACAAGTGGGAAAGAAGCAAATGAGTCCCAATATCTGAGTAACTCCTATCAGGGAGACAGGAAGAATGGTTCATTTCCTGCGTTCTATTAACAGGAGGAATCGCGAGATGAGACACACTTCCCCTGGCTGATACATCAGAATTCTACTCTCCTCCCCTCATGCCCCACTTGGCTGCACCTTCCTGTAATCGTCGAGAAAGACTGAGGGGATTCGCCAACCTTGAATAGGTGATTTATTCCCTATCCAATGGGGGGGGGGGGGGACTCATGTTGATTACAAGCTCATGCTCTAACTGGCAGACATGCACTCTCCCTTTTTTTTTTGGAAGAAAAGAGGCTTCCAGTGACACCTATTGATAGATGGCCCACTGATGGCCTACATGGTATTAATTCATCCTAGGCCAACTAACCACAGCATGTAATTTTCATTAATCTGAAACTGCAAATCCTGGCTTTTTAAATCCTCCACTACTCACTGACATAGACTAGGGGGGCCACCCTGAGCCGAGAGAGAGCCACTGGCCAATACAGAGCAATTATAGCCAAATGTGTGACACCACCACGTCAATTACAAGATGCTGAAGGGTTTTTGTGTCTTGTGCCCAGAGAGTGGTACGTTCCCTATTCATTAGGTTGTGAGCTGTCGTGAGACGTCCTCGCAATTGCATTCTGGCAACACAATGAATTTTTCTTTATTGCTTCGAAATGGTGTCGTGGATCAGAGTCAAATGTTGCTAGTTTCTCAAAACCACAGAATATTTTGGCCTTGAAGGCTAAACTGATATCTCGGGATGTAGACTATTAAAGGGGCAGTGTCAGTGTTTTGAAGAACATTAATATTATTATTCATTTAGGCTAAAAGTAGGTTGACGAAGGATACTAGACATGAATTGGGGTCTTACATTTAGGTTTGCAGTGCATTCCCGATCTTCCAAAAACTCTTCAGCCCAACAAAATTTCAAAAAGGCTGCAATCCATTTCCATCCACTTCATATTGGGAAACTCTAGTAGACCTCGTTTGATTTGCGTCAAAATCATAACTTCTCAGTTAAGAACTACTCAGATACTAATTGGATCCAATATCAGGACAAAACCAAGTACTATGTTTCCAATATCTCTGTGTTCAGAAGGAAACCATAACAAGGCTATTATTTGTGTACTCAGCTCAGTGTATTGTAGCTGGTTCATTTAACACATTTAGGGCAGAACGCCCATCTCTTTTGTGGAGCAGACCGCCATTCCCCTTAGAGGAAATTCATGGGGCTCGACTGGAACTGCCTACCATGACTCAAGCCTGATCTCTCTGTTCGCCCTGGGGAAAAAACCTAGCCTGTATACTAATATGTACAATTTGTGCTCAGTGGCCTCCATAGAAGGAGGTGTGTCAGTCTCTCAATCCAGCACAAGGCCAGGGTTGTGTCTGTTGATCTGAGACTTTGTGTCATGACGAGAAGGGCCAAGGATGTCAGCAGGGTCATAGGTTAGCTCAACGTTGATGACATTATATCTTCAATGGTGGGAAGGGGAGGAAGAAAACGGTTTGCTGTTGCTGTAATCAATCACTGCACCAAGTAAAACGTCATCCTGTCCCACACTCAGATACATTGAGGTCCCAAACATGCAAGGGCAGACAGGTTGACCTGACATTCATTTTCGAGGTGCCAGAAAGTAATAGAAAGAGCTATCTTTATAAATCAGCTTTAATTTACTTCTCTTTTTAAATTTCTCTCACACACAAACACTGGTTCAGACTTTTCACGTTAACAGCCCCCACATAGTTTCCAAGAAGATTGCCTCAAACTGGAGCAGCCTAATTTATGTGTCTGCTTCAGAGGGTTCCTACAGCTCAGGTAATAATAGGTCAAGAGCAAGGTAGAGGGATGAGGCCACATCAAAGTAAATGGCACACAGAAATGGCTCGTGTTAGTCCTATGGGAACCATGTTCTTGCCCTTTCTTAGTGATAAAAAAATCCAGCCTTTTTAGAACACCTCCACCCCCTTCTTTCAAACTTTGGTTCATTTGTAAAGATCATGAACTTGCAGTTTATTAAAAATAAAGTGCTGACAAACCTTTTTTGTGTGCGAAAAAGGCAATTTAAACTAAACAGATGGTGCCCATTTATGGCTTGTATCAAAGGTACCGACTAAGTTTGGTTGATCGGCAAAGAACGGTTCAGAAAGAGTTGCGGATAAAACGGTTACCACCCCCCTCTTTTTGTCATTCATTCATTCCTCAAATCGCTTATTCCTTCTAGAGTCACTCAGAGGCTCAGTGGATCCTGTCTTACCCGACCCTGGGCAGGGTACACCCTAAACAGCCCACCAGGCTATGACAGGATCAACACACATAACCATTTACTCACACACATAGGGGCAATTTGGAACAGCTAGTTGGCCTAATGTGCATGTCTTTGGACTATGTGAGGAAACTGGAGTATCCGGAGGAAACCCGCACAAGCACAACATGCAAACTTCACAGAGAAATGGCCTCGCCATGCCCAGGGACCTTCTTGCTGTCATGCAAATGCGCCAACCACTACACTACTGGGCCAGCCCACCCCTTTTGGTGAAAAATGCAATTTCTCGGGAAAAGTTTGAATTGGTTTTAAGCTAAATAAATGGTGCACATCGAAGGGTTATATCAAAGTTACTTACAGTTCAGGAGGAGTAGCAGCTAGAAGAAAAGTGTGACACTGACCGACAACAGACACAAGACAACTCAAAGTGATTCCTATGGGACTGCCCTGCTATGCAAGCGGCACAATAAAGAATAATTGAAAAGCATTAGCGATGTTTTCTTAGTGCAGAAAATCACACATGCAGACATCAGATCCTACCAACCTAATGTACAGGATTTACATTACCCTGACAACAGAATATACCTAAATTTCCAATGTTTAATTGCTTTTCATTATTTCCCTGGGTCTGAAAACGAGTTCCTAAAAAATGTCCACTTTTGCATACATTCCAGACCTGCACCAGAGTCCTGTTTCACTAAGCCATCATTCCAGGCCATTAGGAGCACCACCAGAAAACCCTACCAAAAATCTATACATCCCTTTGTTCCTCTTGTCAATCTCATGGGCTCACTCACCACTTCCAACATTTCTACAATCATTCTGAAAGAAAATGAATCACCCAGGTAAACAGTTCTGCTTCAAATCTGCACTGGATGCCAGGGCTTACTGAACTACTGGAAACCCTTGTGGCACATCCTAGCTCAGCAAAAAGCTACTGACCCCCAGGCAAATGAGCTCATTTTCTGTGACTCTTGTTCCGACTACGACAATTGCCATTTTCCGCAAGGCTTCCAGAGCACAAAGACAGACAATAGCTTAGTTAAGGGGCTTTGTGTGCCTGTGAGGCAGGGACACACAGCCTGACATGTACTTTAGGCCCTGTAGCTGGTAAATGATATTCGTCTCTCGGAACCACCCTTCTTTAAGCTAGCTTTTCCACTGGGGTTGAGTTCCACTGGGAACAATACCACAGCACAAGGCCCAAATACAATGCCAATATCACTTGGTTGTAACAGCGTTACCCTGACACATACATTCAAGTGAGTGCGTTTGTATATTATTTAAATGGTCAGAGCCCGAGCCAACAAAGGGTAAGAACATGACTTAATAGCAGGAGTCTGACCAGCCAATGACATACTATGTTTTTATGTACATGACCCATTTAGCATTCCGGTACTATGCCACCAAGACCATTGGCAATGCTCTGAAAACACTACATACCACTCCCCTTCTCCTAATGAGGCAGCAAAGGCCACACACATGCGAAAAGGTGCCACAAAGTTCTCAAAGATAAGGAGCACTGTTGAGACAAGGGCACAGTATAAACAGCAGAACACACCATGCTGCCAAGTTTTAGAGCCAGAAGCAGACATTTAAAACCTATTCGAATAATATGGCAAGACAGAAGAGATTGAGATGCATAGAGATAAGAAAGACAAGGGTCATTTCCTCTTGGTGGTAGCATTCCTAGCAGTTGACGTGAGCATGACCTGTATGATCTTGACCTGTAGAATAGCCAACAAGCTGAAAGCTACTAAGCCCCAGCAACCGGTTTAGAACAGCCCTTTAACCCCCCTGCCAAATTTGAAAACCTGCTGCCATTGTCAGAGTCCCAATGAGGAATGATGATAATTCCTCAAATGTTTAACTACCAATCAGCCCTTAGATTACGACTCACACAGCTGCTACCTGACACTCCTGTGAACTAAATAATGATCAGCTGATGGTCTTCGTTCTGACAAGCCATTCCAGCTGCCATTTTACTCATTAACCTAATTTCTGCATCTACAATCGGCCCAGAAACAACACCTCCATCAAACTCATCTCCCCTGCCAAAGACTCTTATTGGCACATGCCAGTATAGCAGGGGTTTGAAAAACTAGTGGCCTAGTTACAGTAGCTTTGAGAAGCCTGGTTACAGCCACACTAATGCCAACCAAAGCTCCATTATCATTATAATTTCCAGCAGGTTCAGGGGTCAAGTGGGAATTAAAAACTGGCCGTGCACTAATGCACTTTAATTACAGCAGCGCACCTGCTCAGGGTTCGTATCCCCACGGGAAGCGTCACACGCATGCATTAGCTGTGCACAATCACGGGCATACAGACTATCTGTATTAGCGAGTAAACCAAAAGAGACACAGCAAAACAAACCAGGCTCGCCCAGAGCATGCCAGCAAATGGAAAATAAGGAACAGTTCCAAGTTAAAGACGGAACACTTCAGCACACATCTACAACTACTGCTTTTCCAAGCAGGACCAGTACAAACTACAAATTTCTCGAAGATATTTGGCCAATGAGACCTGAGGTAGAAGAAGATAACAAGTGTCCACCTGTAGTCCTTCCTGGCAACAACTAGCGCAACATCAGTGATTAAAACAACCGCTGCCCTCAATCCTACTTTCAGCTGTACCACAAAGGCTCACCGATTGCCACATTCCCGCACCACAAGCCTTTAAAATCGTTAAAAATCAACGGCAGATTCCTGAAACATTCAAAATATTTAACAAAAGACAAGTATTTATGAAAAATGCCAAGATGATTTATGGTTTTCGGTTGTGACTAAAAAAGTAGCTCTGGATAAGAGTGCCAAGTAAATGCAAAAAAATGTAAACAGGAATCCGTCTCCATTCTCTCGGCCTTCCTGGCTGCTGGTAATCATGGTCAATGTAGGAACCAAATTCCTACCTACCAATTCTTTGAACACCCTGACCTTGTAGAAATTTTCTTGTTGGATATTCCCCCTCTTAACGGCAATATATACTGCCGACTAAATGGCCCGAGACCCCAGTTAATCGATTGATTGTGTTCTGGCAAGGACTTGGAAAGCATCCTGCCAAAGACGGTCTCTAAAAGGAGCGTGTTCAAGCACACACCATGTAGGAGTGGTGGAGTGGGAGGTGGCTGGCCTGTACTTTTCCAAAATACTCAAACATTCTTTCTTTCTCTCTCTTTACTGCCTTAGGAGTGTTTTGGCTGGAGACCAGAAAACCAGGCTGAAGTACTGATGCAATAACATGTGTCTTTAATATTAAACAGTTAAAAGACGAAGAAGCACCAGAAGCCAGGAAATATCCCCTAAACCTAACCTGAGGTAGAAGACAAAAACCTTGGTGGCTGTTGAGTAAAAGTCACCCTTGGGTGCATTGCCTCCTAATTGGTCAAATCTTTCAGCTCCTAAAAATATCTCCTCCAGGACTGAAGCATTCAGGGGAACAAAAACGCTACCGTTAATTGTCCTTCCCTCCATTTCATGGGACGACACAAAAGCAGCACAGCCTCTGGTCACAAGAAAGAAAATGTTTATTGAGGTAGTAGAACAAAAACCTATTTTGTTCAGGGCAAAGAGAAAGAACAGCAGGGGGGAAAAGCACCTTGGATCAAGTACGAGGTTCCTGATTTCTGACTTCCTGTTCAATGACTACGGTAGGTCTCCATTTGGGTGGTGCTGGCCAGATACATTATTACAAATTTAAACATATCAATATAATCTATTTAACAAAAAGGATGGCACAGCCAGATAGGTGTTCACGAAAACTAAAACTTACTGGACGCTCAGCCACTAAACAACATTCATCAGGAACCACCTGCTTTAAATTCACAATTATCGCTTTTTTTTGTTGTTGACTGAAGATGTAGCCAGCTGTGAAGGGCTAATTGCACGGTCAATAGTGTAATCAGGAGTACGGCTCAAGCCCTTCTTTCGCAGGTGAGGCCTGAACAAGTGGCTGTACTGAAAGCCCAGTTAAGGGGGAAGGGATCACCATAATTGTTTACTAAAAGGCCCATGTAGTGGTCTCCTAGCAACCACCCGGCAAGCTCCCAATCAGGTCTAGCTGATGCTTCCGTTTTAACCCTGATTCGTGGCAGCCCAGGTGACTGGAGCTCCTGTGCCCAAACATGAAGTTAACTCTCCCTAGTCCCCGAGATGAGTATTCTTGATTGCATTTCGATTCCATGGTCACCATAGCAACGGTCACTACAAATCACCGCTTAAACCTAATAGGTGATTAGTAAAGGGATTTGAAGTCATGATCAGACCACAGATGATGTAGCTCAGAAATGCACACCCTCACAAATTCACACTGCCTCACACGTCTAAGGTTACATGCATCAGTTACAGTATCCTCTTACAATATGACCGTCCATTAAAGGAACATACATCAGCACACAGCACCTCTGAACACTTCATCAAAAAAATAACCACATGGAGAAAAAAAAAAAAAAGCACAAACACTGATAATGAGAACAAATTATCTCCTCCAACAGGTGGCGGAGTCACTACCCAAGCCTGAGAGAAGTGCTTCAGGTCTCTTTACAATACAAAGAGGATGCGGTTACACTGGGAACACATCAACCGCCTTTCCGGATGTAGCAGAACTGGAGATCTCGTTCAATTTAGGGATCGGCCGGAACTGCAGAGGTAGCATGAAAAGACTGGAGCACTTAGACAGGTCTACATACGCATTTACACATTTTATACACATACACAAGGGACGAGAGGTCGGGTTTTCCGGGACTGACCTGTGTGGGAAACTGATGAAACGTGGCACACGTTAGGGAAGGTACACAAAGCAAGATGGCTGTGATAAAAAAAAAAAAAAAAAAAAAAAAAAGGCCACATAAAGTGGTTTGATAGGCAGTTACACATTAACTCACACGTTAGGCATGATGATGGGGAGGGAGGGGAGGGGCGGCGTGGACGAGTGGTAGTAGACCTTCAAGTAGCTAAAAACAGGTGAGTTCAAGCCAGCGTGGTCCGGGAGAGCCGAGAGATTTCAGAAAAGTCTGAGCATGTGGCCAAATTGGATAGCCAAGACTACACAGTGTGTCTTTTTTTGTTGTTTCAAGGAGCGACACCTCTCTCATCTGATACCTGAAAATGTGCACAAGCACCTACAGGTTCAGAGATCCGGCCTACACGCAGTAGAGTAACAGAGCAGCATCATTTAGTGCGCGCTGCTGAGTTGATGTGCAGAAAAGGAGAAAAGTTCAGGTCTACCAGGTGTGTGTAGCTGCAGAATGATAGGAGGCTCAATGGGAAATCATAAGAGACATGCATCCCCAGGGTGCAACACACACACACACACACGGCATAGTGAGCCAGGTGCCTCTGAGATGCCCTGCAGCTGCACCTTGCTGATCAGAACGACATGTATCTGTGTGTGTGTGCGCGCGCGTATGTGTCACTAGTCTCGCGTGCACGGTGTAACTCATCATGAGTATTTCATTCATATGAAGGAACCACACCGGTACACTCACCAGGGCTTCCCGAAATGACAGGGGGTCATCAGAGTACCCTAGTAGCCCCCATCCCCTCCCCTCAAGCTCGTCACCACAATCATCATCATCATCATCATCATCTGAAGACAGCACGCGCACTTACCGGCCACGCGAACTGGAAAGGGATGACGATCTTCCCGGCGTCGCTGATCTTGATGCTGTTGCTCTTAGCGTTTTTAAAAGAGAATATATTTCCACCCAGCACGCCGGTCGACCGGCTGCCGAAGTTGCACGGGCCTTTCGGGTTCACCTCGCTCTGATACTCCTTTAAGCACACTTTAAAGTACGTGTCGCACTCGTCGCGCGTGCACCGCTGGTCCCGCGAGTTGCGCGCGCCGTCGCAGCATTCTCCGTCCCACAGCTCCCCGTTTACATTCTCCACGCTCATCAGCTGCAGCTCGAAATAGCCTGAAGCCCAGGACACCTAAAAATAACATCAAAAAAAAAAAAGGAATACAGCCATTAAACAAAGGCCTTCCAAAAGGCAAAGAAAAATCAATCTGCCATCACCCGAATTTTGTGCCAGTGATGTTTTATTATTATTATCATTATCATCATCATCATTATTATCATCATCATCATTATAATTAAACACGAGGGTCTGATTGGTTGGAAACGGTTCGTGTTGCATTCCAGCGCGTGCATTACTTGCTCATTGGCGGCTTCGCAATTTTCCCCCCGATCACTTAGCAGCTCATTAAACAGCGCACGGAATGGGTTGAAATGAGCCTCCTGCGCTTTCATCGGCGTCAAACTATACGAGCTGTGTGTGGCATACAGTCAGCACGCCTTATTTCTAAGGCATGACAGGGGAAAAAGAAATCGCACCCGGGAGTTACAGCTGAAATTTCCCGACATCTGAACCTTGACAACCAAAACTGCATGACTGATCACACGCTCCGAGCGACTGCGTAATTCAACCATCGATCAAATTCAGCTCCCTCCGAACAGCCGGCGTTAGTCGCCCCGGTCGCTCCTGTCAACTTTTCGTCTCAAGATCAGCGAATTGATCGGAAACCGCGTCAGTATCGCAGCCAGCGTTCTCACCTTGGTCCACGTCGTTAACAGCAGACACGCTATGCAAAGCCAGTTGGTTATCCTCGCGCAATTCCACATGCCGCTGATTAATTAGGAACAAGCGGACAGACACGAAAGATGGGCAGCGGCCGATGACCGGCGACCGGATCCTCATTCGCTCCTGACATGCAAAAATTCGCAAAGCGTGCTGCTTGAGTGCGGCGACAGTCCAGCTACAGCAAGCAAACACTCTCTCGCTCGCTCGCTCACCCACGCTCACACTCACACTCACACACTCCCTCTCCCTCCGTCAGATCACTCCACGGCAAATGATTATGTTTCCCAGCTACTGCACGCCTGGGGCCGCCTTGGCTGATTGGCAGCAGGATAAACCACTCACCAATCAGCGTGCTGACGTTTCCAGAACGTCGTCTCTAAGCCAATTGCGAAGTGAAGGGCGGGGCTCTTCAAATATAAAAAAAAAAAGAAGAAAAAAAAGAAAAAGAAGAAAAAAAAAGAACTAGAAAAAAAAAAACCCCAACCCGTGCCACCACAGAGGTACAATGTTTCCCAAATTATATATTAGCACATTTTATGTTAACAGTGCGGTCTGTTAAAGTTGAAACATCGATACATTCTTTGTATTATTTTATTCATGAACTCTTTATCTTGTTTTTCTCAGAAGTACATTATTCATTCAGTGTCTCAACAACAAACTGGAGAACGTAAACATCAGAGCAAAACAGCCGAAAGGTCAAATTCCTCAAGTTTGGCAATAAAATAAATAATAATTAAAAAAAAAAAAAAAAAACACCGTTCTTCAAATATAAAAATCTTACGTCGATTTACTCCTTTTTTTCTTCTTCTTCTTCAAATCAACAAGAGAAGGCAAGTCATGTAATATCTATTTTCCGTTAGACGCTTCAGGACTGAGTGACGCAGCTGAGAGCGCCCTCTTTCGGACAGTTCTACCTTTCCAAGACGCACGAGCTGAAGGAGGCGAGAGACGCCTCAGGAGAAGCCTGACCTTCATCAGGGCGTCAATATAATATACATATAATAAAACATTTATTAATTACACCTACAAAATTATTGCTTTTTAAATTGCATAGATTGCTTATATGACAATCAAATTTCCATCAGGGGATTAATAAAGTCATCTATCTATCTATCTATCTATCTATCTATCTATCTATCTATCTGTCTGTCTGTCTGTCTGTCTGTCTGTCTGTCT